>JAFIRS010007958.1:0-20605 GCA_018342105.1 Gonioctena quinquepunctata | reverse complement strand
TTTCTTTTGGAGGATAGCGACATGCGTTTAACCGGGGCTTGTTGGGACACAGGCCGACGATTGCCCTTCTCGTCGACCTTCTTTTTTTCCTGTTGGACATTTGCTACGCACATGTCCAATTTTCCCACAATTCCAGCATCTTATCTGTCTTTCTCAGGGAACACTTCCTTAATCACTTTCTATGGCAGCTTCCAAATTAGCAGGCTCCGTGAGTCTTCCTCAATCATTCGGACTTTACTCTGGCTTTGCAAGATTGTTTCGCTGCCTCGAATTCCAAAGCGGTGCCAGGGGTCTACGAGATGTGTTGACGGTAGTGTCAACGCTTGTCTGGTTTCTGGTCACGGAGTCCATCCAGGAATGCTTGAACCGCTAGTCGCTCCATTACATTTTCTGGTGTGGCTGGATATGGAGACGAACCAAGCGTGCAATGTCAGTTTCGAATTCTTGTAAGGATTCGCCCGATTTTGGCAGGCGATTTTTCAGCTGGGAGTGGTATACGTGTTCCAAAGGGGCCGGCCATATCGTAATTCTAGATGTTTAATCAGCTGATCATAGTCCTCCTGTTCCGGGGCGGTGGGGTTTTAGAATATTGTCGTTCTCCACGTAATGCAAGTGTCAGGCTACAGCTCTTTCCCTGCATTCCATCCGTTTGCTTGGGCCCGCTGCTTCAAACTGCCGGCGGTAATTTGCCATGGAGTTTTTCCGTCGAACTGAGGCGGCTTCATGGAAAGCTTCCCTATTTCTGAAATGACCTTGACATTTTTTTATACCCTCTTGAACTTTATCCACGTTCAAACTCAAGTCCAGCATTGCATTTTCGTTAACCATCCTGTGAGGACGCACTATTAATTTTTTTTTCCAGCTTACTGACGTTTCCTTTATTTTGTCCATTTCCGCCTCGACCCCATCTTTGATTTTATCTACCTCCGTTCATTTGTCCCTAATTTTATCTATCTCTGTCTCAACGGTTCCCATTCTTTCTTCTAGAAAAATTAGCCACACCACAAATTTCTTTTTTTAGGCCTTCTGTGTTTTCCAGGAACTTCTCTCCAGGCTCCCTTGAATTTTCTAGAAGCTTCTCCAGATTTCTAGAATTTTCTTGAAGCTTCTCTTCCAGATTTCTTGAATTTCTTCAAGCTTCTCTCCAGATTTCTAGCATTTCTTCCAGGCTTCTTTGAATTTTGAGCTTCTCTTCCAGATTTCTAGAATTTTCTTCCAAAGTCCCGAATTTTGTTGCAGCTCTTTCTTTCAAGGATTCTATTATCGGACTCCAAATCACCTCCGGGAACTTCGAATAAAAATGTTTCGGGGTCCTCACCTTCTTTGTATAAGTCCTTCTGCAAGTCTTTCCGGGAGTATTGCTTTTACCCGTTGTTTCCAGTTCCCTTCCTCCAATTCCCGTTTAAACTCCGCTACCTTCAAGTCCGCAAGGCGCACTTTTCTTGAACACATTTGTCTTTTGACGAGGTATCAGTCTGTTTCACACGAAAGTTTATCGTTTGTTAAAAATTCACTTTCGCGAATTCTTTCCACGGGCCACCAGTCTATTGTCTTTACGCGAAGAGTGTATCAGTTTATATCTCCCACGCACAATTGTCCACTTCGAAAACCGGCCACTGTCTATTTTCTGTTTCACGCGAACAGTGTATCAGTTTATATTCCCACGCACAATTGTCCACTTCGCGAAAACCGGGCCACTGTCTATTTTGGGCGTACAAAAAGGTCTATCAATTTATTTTTCTGACTATCCACTCCACGATCACTTGTTCATTTTCAAAATCTCACTTCCGACACCAATTGTAACGTAAATAAACTTAACTTGGTTTAACTAATTTATTTAACACTTAATCTACAACTTAATTTATATTACTACGCCACTGTATAGCTCGATGGTATGGGCTCGTTCAGACTGTTTACTCCCTCTTGAGGGCTGTCTATTTATCTCCGATACAGCATTCTCGATGTTTCGAATTCGGACGGTTGGCGACTAGCATATTCCAATTGTTTCCAATATTGACCGTTGTTTTTTCGCGGCAGAGCGACTGGATGGTTCTCGAATATCTCCGGGGATGATCTCATCGCTGTCGATGGCAACACGTGAGGTGACAGGTCCGGCCTAGGTTCGTTACAATACAAAGCTGGTTCTATACGTACTCCAAAACCCCAAAAAAATGTGTTACAGAGGTCGTTTCACTTTCTAGGTCCAAAAACATATAATTCGATTTCAATTCCACTCAAAGAAATAAATTCAATTCCACTATTCAAGAAAAAACTGAAATCGTGGATAAAAAAACAACCAAAAACGCAAATATATCAATGTATAGATACAAAAAATCAATATTTTTGAAATTCATTATTTTCTGTTTTTAATTATTATCAATCATGTAGTGTTAAAATACAATAATGTTTTATCAAAATATATATGTATGTAATCATCATTCACTCACTCATCATCATCATTATTCTATTCAATTAACTTTAATCCATTTACCGGTATAAACCTTTTATGGGAACATCACCATATTTATTCACATATTTGATTGTTAACTCATGTAAACTTCCTGTGAATACATATTATTATTTTATATATATAATAAAAGCTTCAAAAGATTGAAATAAAACAATTGAAGAATCTTTAACCTTGAAAGTGTGTAATGGGGCGGTAATGAAGGGTTGTGCGGGGGCGAGGGCGAGGTGTGGTGAGGGTAAAATGTAGGATTCGGTTGGAGGAAGGGGTGGGCAGTGAAAGGAAACGCTTTGAAGATGAATTGAAACTGTTATGCATGCACCGGAAAGTGTACTTTGGGGGCTTTGGGAGGCTGTAGGGGGTCTGGGTTTGAAAATGGAGGGTTGTGCCCATTAAGACTTTTGATCAGCATACCGAATACTATCTTTTTGCAGAGTTTCAGCGGATTTAGCCGAGAACCATTTTCCATAAGGATTTTGCGGGGTCCTTTAACTTGTAAGATTTTATTAGACACATCGGAATAGGTGAAAGTAAATAAAAGCTTGTAATAAAAAAATACATAATAAATCCATGTCATATGTGTTTACGTGAATTGATTGCAGAAAATACTGAAATAGCATTATCAGGCACATTTTCAAACTCAGTTAAAGGTCACGCCGGTAAAAATGTGTAAATATTCTCATACAAGGGATCAATAAAAAAAATATACAGAGCCATTGTTAATGGATCATGATTGGCAAGACACGATCATTCGCTTAAACAATATTATATCACTTTCACCAACGGTTGTGGTTGGAATAATTTTTTCTTCAACTTTTACTACTTATATATTCTTTGATGTACGTAACCGTGGTTAACAACTGCACATCGTTTAGAACTGATTATATTAAAGTGGGTAATTCAGCGCTCGAGCTGCTTAGGAAATCAATCAATAATTTCCTGAATTACCCTGAATTGCACTTATAATTGTTCTTGTGAAATATTCCCTATACCGGATGTTAAAACGGTAAAATAAGCTAACTTCCGTTGGAACGATATATAGCCTATTTTTAAGGCTATTGATAATAATAAGTCTATTTACAAAAAATAATACAGTAGAAATGGGTACTATTTAGATGACAAACTTTCTGAAATAGTCATCAAAAACAAAAAAAAAGGAAATGCCCACAGATTTGGAATGAATTTCATGTTTTTTCATGTTTTCTATTGTATGTTTTAGAATACTGTTCACTTATTCCAATACATAGATTCCGATTAGTTTAAAGGAAATAACACATTGTGCACCAAGTTGAGAAATTCATGATTCAAACTTTAAGGGACAATAGTACGTTTTCGGTAAAATAATAGTATATTGTTTTACAAGTGACGAAAGTAACATTTTTTGAAGCGAGAGAACAGTTTACCGAAGCTGGAAATGTTCACGAGCTTCAAAAAATGTTTTCGACGAGTGAAACACTATACTTTTTCTACAACCCTGTTTATATCATAATAAGATGCTAAAAAAGAACGACGAACAAATATTTGATTTTTAATAAAAAATTACAGAATTACTTATGTTTTAAATATTGGTTAATTGTTACATTCGAGTAATTATTCAAAATTATAGGAGTATTACAATCAATATTTTTAAGTATTGAGGTAGACAATGCCACCTCTGTTATGTTGTTAACTGATGTCACTCCAGATGAAGATGCACCGTAATCGGATAGCGTTGTATTTTGTATGGATTGTAAAAATTTTGTTTATATTTGATTTTTGCTGCTAACTGATCAACATATCCCTCCGCAACGTTACTAGATTTCCAGCCTCCATGCTTTTTTAATTGAAGTAAATCACCTCCTGTATCCACTAATAGCGTTGCGGAAGTTCTACGCAAACAATGCCCAGTATATTCTTGGGGATCAGGCATGTTTAAATATTGAGCTATTTGCATAGGAAATTTACTGAATTTATTTATTCCCACAACCTGTCTAAGTACACTTTCCGTTCTGGTAGTTAATAAAGAATTTTGAATCTATTTTGTCCATATCTAGTGGACGGAGGTTCATATATATTTCAGAAATATCGTATAAGAACCCAGAAATGTGGAAGGAAAGCGGTACTTTTGTTTTTGTATTACGTATTGTAACTAAGAGTATACTGCTGGTATCTATTACATCATTTACTGTCAAATCTTTTAATTCATGGCAAATTCCAAAAACTAAGGCTACCTACAAACGTTAATATCAATATCATTAAGAATTTGTCGCAATAATAAAGTAATTAACTTACCTTAGTCATTAAGTATTTGGAGTCGTGTGCATTCTTTAAGAAAGTGTGTATCTCATCGGAAGAAATTTTTTTAGACTTTTGACTTTTAAAACCATCAGATTTTCGTTTCAAAAAAGAAAGTAACTTGGGATATTTACTGATATCGATATTATTTTTAATCGATAAAGTGGTTCTCAACATCGAATACATAGAATAGCGTCGATGACTTAAATTTTTTTGACAACCATCCGAAATATGCAAGCAGCACAGTTTTCAAAAATTAATTTACGTGATTATCAACTCTCCAATCCATGAATTTTGCATATATTTCTTCATATCTCTTTTTAGATTTAACTGGTAATAAATCCCAAGAGGTTTCCTCAGCTTGATTTGATATTTCTGGTGATGTATTTGGAAAATCTAAATCATTTTCCGAATCAGAAATCATGATAACTTAAAAAAATAACAATGCTTTCAGTGCAAACTGACAAGTCTAAACAATGAACGAGGAACGTCAAACTGATGAAACCAGGCAACTAGATATAAATTATTTATTCGTTTTTGTTTGTTTTTTGTTTTTTTACGATTCTATTTTGCCTTTTAATTGAACAAAAGTGAAAAAATGCATTCTAATTATAGAAATGATTCCTGTCTTTGTTTATTAATAATTTAAAGTCATTAAAAAATTATTACGAGGGCGGGAAATGAAAATATAAATTTAACTTTCGTCATTAGAAACAAAAGTATCACGTTTTCGCTGAAGGTATTGTATTACAAAACGACGTCTGTTCGTAAAGGGTTGTAGAAAAAATGCTTTTTTAACCCACGAAACCAAAAAGGGGGAGGTTCTCTATTCGACCCGTATATTTTATGTTTTTCCATAATATTTTTTTATGTATGATCATGCATAACTTTTTACTGAGGCGTCCGATTCCGATAATTCTTTTTTCAGTGGATAGGGGGTACTTCGACTTTGGTCCCATTTTAATTTAAAGATGAAATCCACCCCTAGGGTAGCGAAATGGGATATTGATCACTCACCCTCTGAATTCTGGTCCGTTAACCGATTCTATCAGGCATAACTTTGTACTGGGTTCTTCGATTTGATGATTGTTTTTTAATAGATTGGGTATACCTTATATTTGGATTTCGAAAGGAATTAGCCACCCTTACGGGTAGAAAAATAGGGATAATTGATTTTCACTAGTGAACATTAGCACAACATACGCAGTTGACAATGACAGATCGCTACTGACATTATTCTTGTTCCGTCAAAATCAGTATATTTTATGAGTAGGATGGAATGATATACAAAGTAATGAAATAAACTAACCAGAACAACGAAAATAATTTATATTACCACAAATAGTAAAAGTAGATAATCATATTATTTAACTGGTAATAGTTAAAGTACGGTGGGTAAGTAAGTATTTTGGAAGTAATAAAACAAGTAGGTAGTAATTGGTAGATTTTAGCCACAAAAATTGAAAATAAAAACTTTTAACAAAAAATTAAACCGACGAAATACGAAACTGAAAGGGGATAAGTCTTTAACAAAATTGACGAAAATCATGAAAGAAGGTTGAACCCTTAGTCTAATGATATTGAGTTTCCTAAATCTAAGTAAGTAACTGATTTTGAGTCGGCGCCAAACAAACTAGCAATTGAATTAGGTGAAGCGTAAAATGATGGCAGCGAGATACACGGCTGCGTTTTGATGACTTCTTTCATAGATAATGATCTTCGATAATTGTTTGTTTGGCGCCGACTCAAAATCAGTTACCTACATTAGTTTAGGAGCTCAATTATCATTTAGACTAAGGTTTATTTTATTTTTTGCTTTTCAGTTGATTTTTTCGTCGGTTTAATTTTTTGTTAAAAAGTTTTTATTGTACAACTGCCATTAAAGATAACGTTGTTAGTTCATAGGTATGTGGATGAAAAACTAAAGTTTTTCACATAATGTGTCAAAATCACTTTTAACCCTACTGTTTAAAATATTTTCAACACTAGTGTTAAAAGTAAAATGATGCTAGATACTCAGTTATATAATTCTGTTCAATAGAAACATTTCAATGAAATGTTATAATAATAATCAGAACACAGTAACCTACTTATGAGAAATTATTTGGTATTTGGCAGGAACATCCCCAAAACCTTCCGCATACTCCAGCGCCAACAAAATTTCCGGAGAATTTAACTAGTTTGTCAAGTAGAAAATTCAACTCTGCCCGTCAAAAATATCAAGTTCTTGGTAATGTTTCACTGGCATTACGAATTACTCGAAATCGCAAGCAATCCGGATGCAATCGAGACAAGTAGGTTCATTACACGAAAATACTTGACACGGTTATTGTGTGAATTATTTCCTAGCGAACGAGCTAGAATTGAGGAAACTGGCACTTCTGAAAACAAAACATTAGCAAGAAGTGGTGGAATGAGGTGACGGTAGTACATGCTACCAGGAGGTTTTAAGTGGAAAATCTGCTATATGAGTTCGAAATTCCAAGTATTAGTATTCATTAGGGTTTACAAGAGAAGCGTAATGGTCTACATAACGAGCCAAGAAAAATGAGGTGCACGTTTACATTT
The DNA here is from genome assembly GCA_018342105.1 of Gonioctena quinquepunctata. Taxonomy (NCBI): domain Eukaryota; kingdom Metazoa; phylum Arthropoda; class Insecta; order Coleoptera; family Chrysomelidae; genus Gonioctena; species Gonioctena quinquepunctata. The sequence continues at coordinate 13,296 of JAFIRS010007958.1, read as the reverse complement.
CCAATATGAATTTGAGTTTATTTGTGCTGTCACGATATATGTAGCTTTTAAAGCTCGAATAGTGTAGCTTGTCAGTCGGAGATGCGCGAAAGGACCTGCTGTTTGATAATTATATTAAAAAAGTTGAAAAAGCGCAAAAAAAGGCGCCTTGTCTACCTTACTACCACTTACTACTTGAAATATTGATAATTGTTATATTGATAAACAAACTACCTATACAGTGCTTTTCTTTAATGTCCCAACCTCTTTTATTTTTTGAACGGGTCAACTCAAAAAATTGAGACCCGGGATAATGAAATTGATGCATAAATGCTATATTTTGGAGTAAAATTGACAGATGAAGCTTTCAAGATGGCGACTGGGCGCCACCTGGGAAAAAAACTGAATTGAAAGGGTGGTCTTGTGACACATCCTTTTTAAGCTCCTGACGAATACTTCACAACCCTAGAATATAAAGTCAATATCTTCACCTACTACAAAATGGCGGAACATTTAATAATTACCTGAATACAAACACATTGATATCGATACATCTAAAAATATTTGTTTTTCTCTGCCATATGGCAATCCCAACAACCCGATAAGGTTTGATAGGTTATTTTTTGTTTGAACAAAACATGACATGAAATGTCAGTACGACAACGAACATCATTGTTCAGTTAAAATATCTCATTTAGTTTTCGGTTTTTCTAGTAAATAGGTACCACGTGAACTATCTCTAAAATGGTCAATTCTCGTCCATTGGAAGAAAAAATCGAAGCGATTTTTATTTACGGTGCGACGCGTAACTTTCACGAAACCGAAAGAATTTTTAATGATCGTTTCCCGAATCGTCCTATCTGTAGAAAATATTTGAGGGAACTTGTAACCAAATTTACAACTACCGGTAGTATACAGAACAAAAAGCCCCCAGGTCATCCGTCCATTCCGGAAGAACAGCAAGTTCAAATAATCGGTGAGATGAAGTAAATTCTCAACAGTCTACTTCCTTCGTCGCGAATGTTTGTGAAGTGTGTCCTTCTAGTGTGTGGAGACTTTTGAAGAGGAATAAGTATCATCCATACAAAATCAAAATGGTACACCAGTTAACTGAAGATGACCCTGATCGAAGAACAGAATTCTGCGAAATTATGACGGAAACTATCACAACGCATCCTACCTATCTCCACAATATTTGTTACAGTGACGAATCTACATTTTATCTCAACGGCAGGGTTCACAGACAAAATTGCCGTTATTGGAGTGACACCAACCCTCACATTTTCCGGGAAACTCATACTCAATATCCAGAAAAAATTAACGTCTGGGCAGGAATATTGGGAAACCATATTGTAGGACCTCTATTCATTGAACAAAATTTAACAGGGGAACTGTATCTGAATATGATGGAAAATACTGTTGACCCTCTAATCACCGAAATCGTCGAAGCGAATCCTAATAAATTCGATATGTATATTGTATTCCAACAAGATGGAGCATCACCTCATTACTACGAACAAGTAAGAAACTATTTGGATAATACTTTCCCCGGTCGTTGGATTGGCCGTCGAGGTCCTACGGAATGGCCAGCCCGCTCGTCAGATTTGACACCTGTAGACTTTTATTTATATGGAGCTATTTGAAGCAAAAGGTGTACAAAACTGAACCTGCTTCAATATTGGATATACGGCAGAGAATAATAAATATTTGTAGAAATATCGACGTTACTGTGTTCGAAAATGTTCGGCGTGAAATATCGGATAGGCTGTTCTTATGTCAAGCAGTTCAAGGCAACCATTTCGAGCATCTTCTGAACTGAACTCAGCTTCTTTCCTCAAATTATGAAGTTAAACGTCGATGTATTCGGGCAATTATTGAATGTTCCGCCATTTTGTAGTAAATAAATAATAAAATAAATTTATTGAATCCTTTTTGATCATACAAAAAAATGATATAGGATACGTCAGACAACAAGTAATTTACAAATATTCTGTGCATACAGATACATAAAAATATAACAGTTCCACGAAGTGAATATACAAATACATCATGTGATTGATTAAAATAATACATAGAAATACATAGGAATATAACAGCACCACCAAATGAATATACAAATACACATCATTGATTGAAATACTCATCAGTACTATAGAAACAACCGTTAATCAAGAATTCTTTGAGTTTCATTTTGAAATTATTTTCCCTGTTTAGGTTTTTTATATCTTCAGGTAAGTGATTATGAAATTTTGCCCCCTTATAGGATGGACAGTTTTCATACAGACAAGTTGAGTGTTTCTGAAGCCTTATCAATTCACCGTGCCTGGTGGGATATGAATGAAAGTCACAATTTCGATTGTAACTATGTATTTGTTTTTTGAAAAGTAGAATACATTTGTAAATATAAATGCAGGGTACGCACGTTACATTATTTCCAATAAAGTGTTGCCTACAAGATTCTCTGTATTCTATCCTATATATTAGGTGAAGATATTGACTTTATATTCTAGGGTTGTGAAGTATTCGTCAGGAGCTTCAAAAGGATGTGTCACAAGACCCCCCTTTCAATTTTTTTTTTTTTCAGGTGGCGCCCAGTTGCCATCTTGAAAGTTTCATCTATCAATTTTACTCCAAAATATAGTACTCATGCATCAATTTCATTATCCCAAATTTAAATTTTTTTAGTTGACCCGTTCAAAAAATAAAAGGGGGGGGGCAATAAAGAAAATTTCTGTATAAGTATGCCTGTGATACAAAAGATATAATATTGGAGGTCCGTTCATATACAACTTATGGAACAAACGCTAGACTTGGTCGTTGATCCTTCAGTTATTTTTTTTTGGGGAGGTTCTCTAGTCGTCGCGTATCTTTTTTTATGTATGACCACGCCTTACTTTTTAAAGAGTTATCCGATTCTGATTATTTTTTTCCATTGGATAGAGTATACCTTACAGTTGGATTTGAAAAAAACACACCTAAGGGTAGGAAAATAGGGGATGATTGTTGGTTCACCCACTGAATTTTTACTTGTTAACCTATTCTACCACGTACTGGTTTATCCGGTTTTATTCTTTTTTTATTGTATAGGGTATACTTCGAAGTTAGACCCATTTGAATTCGAAAAACGAATAAACCCCTAGGGGTAGAAAAATCTGGGATGATTTATTGATTTTTCACCTGTGAACCGATTCTGTTGAGAATGAAAAAAAATGTATATCAGAAACACTTATTTTTTCACGTTAAGTATGATATTCCAATTCCAGCACCGGAAGGCTTTTGCATACAAAATTAAAAAAAAAACAAATCGCGTGATAGCGTATTCAAAACATGAATAGTACATTAATGGCTCGAGTGAATTTCGTGAAAATTGTGCACGACGATTCGCTTTCCAATTGTGATTGTGAGGTAATCGTAATCAGGGAGAAATTCTTCATTACCTTATCAAGTTCATGACATAAATTAGCTCTTACAATTTCCTTTTTTCACTCATATCTCGATAATTTCTTATCGACTGATATGAAGTGATAAGTATGTCTAAAGCATTCCCCGTTGAGCTTTGTACATTAATAATAATTTTCATTGTTTGTCGAGCACGAAAGTAATCAAGATTCTGCAATTTCCAGCACGAAACTGTTTTCGTTTTAGGTAATGACTGATATTTATGACTGACATCCTTTGATATTTTTTTTGGTTGTAGATCACAAGTAGGTTCGCTAGTTCTGGCAATTTGTTATTCCAAACGATATGATATTCGTATTCGAATGCATTTTTAGTATTGGAATAACTTACTATGATTTTTCTCATATACGGATGTGGTGAAAATGCCCTTATATATTCTGAATGTAAGAAGAATGATTAAATATTATTGTAGCTCCTCAAGTATTGTTTTTTTTTTACAATACAATACAATATTTTTATTTCCTGAGGCTTTACAAGAATGGAAATCGTCAAATACAGAAAAGATAAATAAAATAAAATGACAGTTAAAATTAAGTCATAAAAATTAGATGTACATGTAAGAATTCAATAGGAGTGGTAGAAGAGAATCACATAAAACAAGTAAAAAATAGTATAAACAATAAAATAATACACAGGCAAACATTCATGATGTCAAGCAGCCAGATCAGTTTGGAAATATTCATCTATTGAGTAAAAGGCATTTTTGTAAAGAAGATTTTCAACACTATTTTTGAAATTAATTAGATTACAAATTTTCTTAATGAATATTGGAAGTTTATTATATAATTTAATAGACATGATATGAGGTCCGTTAGCTACAGAAGTTAATTTGTGAATAGGAACTATTAAATTATAATTTTGTCTTAGAGTATAACCAGCAGCAAGACGGGTAGTATCTCTTTGCTGAAACTCTTGCAAGTGTTTCTTAATGTAAGTAACATAATTCAAAATATACATGTATATCACAGTTAGCATCCGTAATTCAATAAATAACTGCTTACAAGAATCACCATATTTTTTGAAACACATTGTCCTTAATATTTTTTTTTTGGAAAATCAACAAGTCATTTAATTTACTGTTGCCGTAGCAGACTAAGCAATAATTTAGATTTGAGTGAACATAGGCATAGTAATCTTAGCAAGATATTGATGGGGACAACATTTCCAAGATTCCAAATATCGAAACAATGTTTGGATAATTTTTTAACCGACGAAACCAAAAAGGAGGAGGTTCTCTAGTCGACGCGTATATTTATTTATTTTTTTTATTATTTTTTTTATGTATGATCACGCATAACTTTTTACTGAGACGTCCGATTCCGATAATTCTTTTGTCAGTGGATAGGGTGTACTTCGAATTTGGTTCCATTTGAATCCAGCCCTGAGGGTAGCAAAATGAAGGATATTGATCACTCACCCTCTGAATTCTGGTCCGTTAACCGATTCTATCAGGCATAACTTTGTACTGGGATCTTCGATTTGGATGATTCTTTTTTCATCAGATAGGGTATACCTCATAGTTGATCATATTCCAATTTGAAATTAAATGATCCACCCCTATGGGTAGAAAAATAGAGGATGATTGATTTTTCACTTGTGAACAGTGGCACACATATGTAGTTGACATTGACAGATTCTCCTACATCCGTCACAATAATAATTACATTCTATGAAAGGATGGAATTATATACAAAGTGATGAAATCAACTAACCAGAACTTTCAAAAATAATTTATATTATATAACAATAAATAGTTAAAGTAGATAATCATATTATTTAACAGTCAATAGTTGAAGTAAGCTAGGTAAGTAAGTATTTTGGAAGTGATCAAAAATTAAGTAGGTAGAAATTAGTAGATTTCAGCAAACATACCACGCATATCTTTCCATAGAGTAGTCCGATTTCGATGATTTTTTTTTTTTTCAATGGATAGGGGTACTTCAAAGTTGGTCCCATCTCAAATTGGAAAAAAATGCTACCCCTAAGGGTAGCAAAATGGAGGATCGATCGTTCACCCTCTGAATTTTGGCCCATTAACGATCGTTCACCCTCTGAATTTTGGTCCATTAACCGTTTCTATCAGTCATAACTTTGTACTGGGTTATCCGATTTGGATGATTTTTTTCAGCCACATAAAATTGAAAAATAATAACTTTTTAACAAAAAATTGAACCGACGAAATACGGAACTGAAAAGTAAAAAATAAAATAAACCTTCCAAGTCTCAATAACTAAGCTCCTAAACTAATGTAAGTAACTAATTTTGAGTCGGCGCCAAACAAACAAGCAAAAGATTTAGGTAAGGCGTAAAATGATGGCATCGAGTTGCGCGGTGACATTCTGATAATTTTTTTGAAGTAATTTAATGACGCCGACTCAAAATTAGTTACATTAGTTTAGGAGATTAGTTATTGAGACTAAGAAGGTTTATTTTATTTTTTACTTTTCAGTTCCGTATTTCGTCGGTTCAATTTTTTTTAAATAGAGTCAATATGTTCATTCTAGGATAATTATCAGTGAATGTTCAGCCCCAGGAAGTTAACTGATTTTTTCTTTACGGTAGATTCAGTATTGGTTCTTACCAATATACTGCAGTCCATTTCTCTAAGAGAGAAAACAATGGTATTCGTTTTGTTGCTATTTAGTACAAGGCCTGGAACAGTAATTTTGCATATTTGCAACTGCAATACCAGCCTGATTAGACAGCCCTTCACATAGAGCAGAACTAAATATGAAGGACGTGTCATCAGCAAACTGAACAGTGCAATTTGGTTGATTGATATTAGAGATGTCGTTTACAAATAAAATAAAGAGAGTAGGACCCAGGACATTACCTTGGGGGACACCTGTTGAGATGTTACGATTCTCAGAAAAATGTGTGCCCGACTTGAGCCTAACCTTAACAGATTGAGTTCTGCCAGTTAAATAAGTTTCAATCCATAAAAGACTTTGACCACGAACACCAAGGTCGTAAAGTTTATCAGGGAGAAGTTGATGACTGATGGTGTCAAATGCCCGAGACAAATCAAAAAGAATACTAATAGTTTTTTCACCCGTATCAAATTTGGATAAAACATTGTTGGCCAGAGAAAGAGTAGCATCTTGAGTTGATAAATCAGCTTGGAATCCATATTGCTGTCAGAGAGTAAGTTATACTTATTACAGAAGGATACAAGTCTGTTCAGAAAGGATTTTTCGAACAATTTAGAGAATGAAGACAGCAATGCAATACCCCTGTAGTTGGAGATTGAGTGCTTATAATTTTTTTTGTGAACAGGAACAACAATGGCATGTTTGAGACATGAGGGAAATGAACCCTCAAGGAATGATAAATTCACCAAGTATGTAAGTGATTAGATAGATAGATAGATAGATAGATATACTTTATTGTCCAAGAATTTCTCATTGACAAAGTAAGATAAAAAATATAGTTATTAATAAAAGGATTGGTAGAACATATAAGTATTGAAATCGATTGAATATAAAACAGATAGATATGAAAATATAGACAAAACAAAAAATAATTAATAAATAAATAATAAATAATAATAATAACCTTGCATACTATAAAAGCAATTGCATCACAATATATACAAAATTTCGTCAAGCAAATAACATATGTATTCACATATACATATATATGCACCGTCGTACATGTTAAAAGTAGTATTAAAGCAGATAAAACACAAAAGAGAGAGAGAGAGAGAGAGAAAAAAAAACAAAACAAAAGTGTTTACATAATAATTATTTTAGCATCACTTTACGGTATTTGAGACATGTTCACGTGATATTCCTGCAGGCTATAAAAGCCTTTTCAAGAAGCATATTTTAACTGATCTTCTGAAGAGTTTATGATCTGAAATGTTTTTAATTAACTGTGGCAAGTGATTGAATATTCTTTTCCTTCATACATATTAGAGTGTTTTGTTAAATCAGTTTAGGTATTGGCAGGTGAATATTGCAGCTCTGTCTGGTATTGTAAGGTCTATTTTCAGAAGAATCAGTAACATATTTTTTGTGAATCAGGCATACCACTTCCAGAATAAAGATGCTTATTACTGTTAAAATTCTTTGTTGAACAAAAAGTTGTCTACAACTATCCCTGTAGTTAGCCCTACACAAGTACCTAAGAGATCTGTTCTGCAGTACAAATACCTGATTTAGGAGTGTTTGATTACAAAATCCCCAAAACGCAATGCCATATCTTAGATGGGACTCTACAAGGGCAAAGTATGTGGATCTGGCTGTAGATATGTCAAGTTCATTGGCAACAATTCTAACAGCAAAAGATCCGGAAGCTAACTTCTTACACAAAGATGTGACATGTTCATTGAATTTCAGCTTGTTATCAATGTGCAGGCCAAGAAACCTAGTACAAAGTGTCTCTTCAATATTAATACCATCAAGTAGTAAGTTATCATAGCTGAATTTTGGTTTTATCCAGATTGAAGCAGAGCAAGTTTGAATCACACCATTGCTTAACTTTCTTTAAATCTGAAGAGACCACTTGTTTCAAGATATTAATGTTTTTCCCATGCCATAACAATGTGGTATCATCAGCGAAAATTGTGAAGGATCCTTCAATATTTATTGTAGCGAGATCGTTTATGTACAGTAAAAACAAGATCGGGCCCAAAACAGATCCCTGGGGTACTCCGCAATATAGTGTCGAAAGATCAGAACATACATCGTTCGTTTTCACTATTTGCGATCTATTCTCGAGGTATGACCTAAACCAATCGAGACATGTTCCTCTTATTCCATAGTGATGCATTTTCTGAAGCAGTATTTCATGGTTAACACAATCGAAAGCTTTCGAAAAATCGCAAAACACCTCTGCAATTGCTTCACCTTCATTCAAGCTCATGTATACCTTTTCCAAAAAAGAGAAAATTGCGTCATTCGTTTAATATTTTTCCATTTGATAAAAATAGTAACAATCTTTTCTTAACTAATTTTTCTATGATTTTAGAAATTGTGGACAGCAACGAGATTGGTCTGAAGTATGATGGGAGGGTAGTGTTACCACCTTTAAAAAGAGGTATAACAAGTGCCGTCTTTAAGCCTGAGGGAAATACTCCAGTTTCAAAAGATTTATTTATTACATCTGCTAGTGCGGATAGCGCTTTGAATGGTAGGTTTTGTAATAGTCTCCTAGTTAATCCATCCAATCCGAAGGATTTATCGTTTTTTATTTCCCTTAGTGTTTGTTTTATCTCGTGAACATTTGTAGGCATTAATCTAAAATAGGTTTGGCAGGAAGTATTGTCGAGATAGCTCAAGGGATCCAGTTGAGATGTTAGATTGGCTGTCAAATTTTTTGCAATAGAGCAGTAGTAGTCATTCAATGTATTAGGGTTTATGTTACTAATCTCCGCTGTTGTCGATATACTTCCTTTTCCCCGTAATTCGTTAATAATTGTCCATTTCTCTTTAGGTTTGTTTTTTGATTGTTCCATCCTGTTGGAGTAATAATTGTTCTTAGCTAGCTTGATTACATTCCTATAAATACTCCTATATTTATAAAAATTTTGCAAAAAGTTTGTATTTGATGTAAATTTCTCAATTGTACGCAGGGATCTGAAGTTTTTTGCAGAAACTTTTAATCCTGTTGTTATCCAAGGCTTTTTGTTTTTTATTTTCAATTTTTTAAGTGGAAAGCATTCATCAAATTTATTACTTACAATTTCTTGAAAGATAGTTACAGGGTCAGAAGCATTTATTATAATGTTCCAATTTGTCTGTTCACATGATAGTTTGAATTTTTTATAGTTTTGTTTGCTGAAGATTCTACCTTCTCTGAATTTAACATGTCTTTTCTCTCTATTGAGTGAAAAGTTAAGTTGAATTGCTTCATGATCAGATAAGCCTGCAGAAATAACTCTCGTATCAGATTTGTCAATAAAATTTGAGCAAACATAATCAATTACCGTAGCAGACTTGTCTGTGATTCTAGTTGGTTCTTCAATATGCATTTTCAGATCGAAGCTGATGAATAAATTTTGTAGGATATTAGTGAATGTACAATTTTGGGAGAAATCTATATTGAGATCTCCTGCGAGAATGATTTTAGCTCTGAGTGGTAGAGATGATAAAAGTATTTCCAACCTTTCAAGGAATATGTATGTATCACTTGTTACACCTGAAGGCGCTCTATACATACATACATATTATATACAAATTATTCTTTTTATTGTAAGCTATTGAGAACTCAAATTCACCCTCAACCAGCATGTTGTCATATTTGTGTATATCAACTAAGAAATATTCGTCTGACATATTTTTATGAATGAGAATAATTGTTCCACCATGTAACATTTTTTTCCGACAGAATTTCGAAACAATGAGATAATCAGGAATGAAACATGGTTCATCATTTAGTAACCAATGTTCAGTCAAGAGTAGAAATGTTGGAAAATTTTCAGATTCCAAAAATATTGAGAGTTCATCAATTTTATTACGAACAGATTGAATATTCAATAGAATCAGTGAAGTATTTTGTTGAGGATTAGTTTGTAACCTAGAGGATTGTTTGGTCGTGGATTTGATTGAGATGTTCCTTGAGTGAGAACTCACCTCGAAAAAACTGCAGTGATTCATTTGAGGTAATTTCAATTCTGTTTATAGTTTTTATAACAAAGTTATGTGTCCGATTTGAGATAAATGTAAGGATTTTTTTAAATTTTTCAATCACTTCAAATTTACTGCCTTTTTGTTCTTGTCCAGATAAGAGTGTCAAAGAACAATTTTTATTATTTTGTTTGAACTGTTTGATTCGATTGTAAATTATTCTATTGATATTTTTGTCATTCAGAGAATGACACTCTGTTATTATTATCAAGTTGGTGAACTTGCTAAGACCTAATGTATTTTTCAAAAATGTGTATAGAGAGTTCCTATTGCTTACATTTCTAGTATTAAACATTATCACTATCAAGTCTTCCCTACCAAAATGAATAGTTTCGGTAAATATATTTTTTGTAAGATCAGTGATCTCCACGTTTTCAATTTTTTCATATACACAGCATCTATGGCCAGTGTCAATTTTGGTGAGTACCTTAGAAAAACCCGAGGCATATTGGTCTCCAAATATGTGGATTTTTCTCAGTGGAAGGAATGGTATTGGTACCTCTGATTCATTTGTTATCCTTACCTCTGATTCATTTGTTATGCTTAGATCGGGTGTGTTTATGGCCTCGTTCACAGCATCCTCGAAAATAGTTGCATTTTCTAGTTCCTCCATAAGCGATGTCTGGTTTACTTTTTCTATAAATGGGTTCACACGGTTGGAGTCATTTGAAATATTAAACGAATTTTCATCGGTTTGTAGTCAAATTGCCAGTGGATGTGGCCTCATGTTCATCGATTTTCAGCGCCTTGTCATTTTCTAGCTTCTTTCTTTCTTTTATATTGTTTCTTAAAATCATCTTCATTTCTTCTTTGTATTCTCTCTTCCTGTTGGTTGTCCGTTTTACTGGTTTTCCTCTCTTTTTTTGTTTATCAGTTTTCGTTTCCATTTTATCATTATGTCCATCATCAAGGAAATTTGTATCATTTGGCATCACTGTATTATCACGTTCGTCCGACTGAGTTAAAACAGAATCATTTTTTACTAGTATGCCCACTTTTTTTTGTTCTATATGGTTTATCTCGGTCTGGGTTTGGGTGCTGATGAAAACTGTACTTTTTATGTTCCTACATTCTCGCTTCAAATTCACCAGCTCATCTTGCAGTGCATCTATAGTTTTTATATGATTTTGAATTTTACTCACGAGATCGTTTTCCATTGTTATAGATTCGATGATAAGTTCAGCAACAGTCAACAAAATTTTACCAGGCAATTCATCAATGCCGCTAGAGTTCTTAATCGATGTAGACTTAATAATATCGAGAAGTTCAGTTTCGTCAACTGGACGAAGAAAAAAAAGTTTGTTTTTATGTCGTGACGAACTTCACCAACAGGCTTAGTATCATTGATTAGTAATTTGTAGTTTTGAAATAAGTATTATCACCCTAGCCAGTAACATATAACGAATCTTTTGGTGTTGCTATTTGACTGATTTCTTATCACATCGTTCTGTGAAAGACTGCTTGTGTGTCCATCAAAATTTAGCAATTTTCTTGGAAGCAACATTTTATGAATAATCACACGGAACCGACGATACCCCAACTTTGGCCACATAGATCTCCTGATTTAACGCTAATAGATTTTTTATTAGGGTCACATTGAATATGAGGTATCTTCCCATAAATTGGCGTGAAAGGATACCCAACTAACATAATTGGAAAATTATACCAATCAGAGAGACAAAAATGTCAGCAAGAAGTCAAAATTCACTGAAAACATGGTTGAGATCAACAAAAATCTTCTCCACCAACCATCGGCAAAATGCATAGTGAAAAATACCTTACATCAACTTCAAATATTCCCTCTTATCCCTAAGGAGTTATAGTTATTTATTAGATGAAATTCTACCTGAAGTTTATCATTCAAATGTTTCCAAGCTCCACGAATTTACAAGGATGATTTTTGAGTAACTACTTACCTAATTATTACCAAATAAGTTGATATAGTCAGGGAGTAAAGAAGTCGATAAATAGGGCAAATTTGTACAGCTTTTAACTATTTTTCTGCACCGGTGTGAAGTTGCAGCCACTCCTTCGCAGCAGCCAAACGACCAGTGGCAGCGGTTATAAATAATAGTATATTAAAGTATAAGTGGATAAAAAGGGCTTTAAAACACGCGCGATTTTTCGAGCACGACGGCGCAGCCGGAGTGCTCGAAATAGAGCAAGTGTTTTTAAGACCAGTTATCCACGAATACTTTACGTTATTTTTTTTTATTGGTGCACTTCGAAATCATATATACTGGTATTATTACTACAAAAAATAGAAATAAGAACTAATAATGCAAGAAGGTTGAATTCGTGATGTGACATCAGTATACCTTTCGTTGTCATGGAAATAGAGAAAACATTCATTTGCAATTTGTTACCAAAGATCAATATTTGTTGTCACCAGAGCTCAAAATGAATGATTCTAATATCGATTTTTGAATAGTGGGCAGAATCGCGGTTAATACCGCGAAAATCCAGTGATATATATAAAAAGAATATAAAAAGTTCATCAAATGGATGGAGGAGCACATATAAATGAACGAATTGCGAGTAATATTTTATCTGACGTTACAAGGTACTCCTGTCAGATCAATAATCAAAAATTTGTCATTTAGACTTCACGTTTCTCGATTTGTTGATGTTGTCATGGTTACCTTTAAAAAACGCGCGTTTTTTAAAGTTCGATTTAAACACGCTGAGGCGTGCTTTAAATGGGTAAAAAGGGGCACCAATAAAAAAAAATACAATTAATATTGTATTGAACGTACAAAATCTAGTTTTCTGTGAAGAAAAAAAACAGCCGCGTCCATATGCTGCAGAGAGTGTTTTATGCATTAGAAGAGTACACTGTATGAAGATTTAATTTGAGAGGCGTCCAAAGGGTAGTTAGTTTTATTGAAATATTTCAAGTCAGCGTCCATGTAGTTACTCCTGGAGGTAAAAAAATGTTCGCGTTCATATCCTGCAGAGAGTGTTTTGTGCATAATGAGAGTACACTGTATAAACGACCACGATTTGGGAGGCGTCCAAGGGGTGGTTCCACCCTCATGGAAACACAAAGAAATTGTTTTATCTGTTCATATCCTGTAGAGAGAGTTTTGTGCATTAGAAGTATCCACTGTACAAATTATTCCTACTGGGTATTTGTCTAATATATTAAACACTTTCTATGAAAAATGAACAATTTTGTCTTCCGCAGAAAAATCGATTTTTTAAGTTTTAAGTGTGTCGTTTGGTTGGT
>JAFIRS010007957.1:0-20605 GCA_018342105.1 Gonioctena quinquepunctata | reverse complement strand
TTAAGAGCCTTAGGGCTACACTCGGCTTATTAACAGTGATAGGAGATCCAGATATATGAGATATTAAACATTTCATGTATTTTCAGCCTTGATAAAGGACGCCAAATAAACGTCGAAACGTGGGCAATTTGATATTCAGACTACTCATTGTGTCCTATTCCCGCTACCTCGAAACCTATTATATCTATTAATATGATGAATTTAACTTGTTCAGCTTGTCTTTCACGACTTTTATTTGCAGAAAAACGTTTAATACAAACTACTCAATTTACTCATTATTTTCTGTCATCCATTTTTTCTGTCATACTGCTAAAAGCATAGGCTCACAGAATCACAACAATAAGTGCATACCCAATGTTGCCAATATAAATGTATATTATACCAACAATATCGATGTTCAACATATTTTTCCATTCTTTCCAGATTCACCGTCGAAAACTCCCGCGTTTCTACCCTCTACGACTCCGTAGCCGCAGAACTCCGAGCGAAACTCGGCAAAAAAAACTCTCCAATTCTCCTACCCCCTCGAGACTATGACACAGTCCATAGGACGAAAGGAAATCTGACAGGAATCGAATTGAGGCGATGTCTTAACGCAAACATCGTGGGACAGAACGTGAAGGGAAGAAGGATAGAAAGCAGCGGAGGTAGTTCTGGGATTGGATCAGATCATCCGCCCAGTCCCGATTCTCCGGACACACCTGACTCAAGGTTCAATACTTTGGATAACCAGAGTACAAGTGGTGAGTTGATTCTCCTTTATTATGAACATTTTTCGTAGTATTCTAGGAACTATTTCAGGTGAATTACTTCATGAATTTGGAGTTGGTTTTTTAGTCTGGTCTAGGGTGACCTTTATAATTATTTTGTGTTATTTCTCCAGCTATAGTCTTAAACACACAACAAAACGTTATATGAAAATGGGAAAACGTTTCTCTGAATTTCTTCGACATTCTATTCAGCAAGGAACCTTGCAACTTTGCCTAGATTTCGTATAACCGACCTCCTCCGAAATTTCCAATTACCAATTATACAGGGTATCAACGATGCGTGGGTAGATGATAGCTGCTTCCCTATTAGAGACCAAGGAATGAAAAATAACTACCAACATAAAGGGTACCTGATGAATGTGTGGCTTATCAAAGTCATGTTGTTTAAAATTAAACACCCTATATATTTTCAGTCGATTGAATTCCTTCGGAAGGGTGTTTCCCAAAAATATAAGGTTATATGAGTTTATACTAGGTGGTTCGGAAGTTATTGTGGGATGTATGTCACAAAACAACAAATATCTCAAAATCTAAAATGAAAAATATTTCCACCAAATATCCTCGAAAATGGTGTATTTTCATTTCTTGTTCATAATTTCACCGAATGGCCCTTTTTCTATATGGTGGCAACCAAAAATCGGGATTACTTTTTTCTCAGTAATTTTTCAAATGGAACATCGTGTAAATGAAGAATAGTCCACACCGTGAGCTTGCAGAAAATGTAAGGTTTGCCTACTTGATTTCCATCAGAAATGTATGAAACATTCTTCATAACAGCAATAACGATTTTTTCATTCAATGCTGAAAAAAGAATGTGACAAATAAACTCAAAAATTTAGAAAAGCGTTATTTTACAGCAGAATTCAAAACAATCTCCCATTTTGAACTATGCACAAATTAGGTCTATTTACAATTGCTCTTCGAACTTCAATTCAAGTTGATTCTATTTTTCGTGTCTTCTATTGTCTTTGGTTTCTCTCGGTAAACTTCTCCTCATGTTGGTACGAGGGAAATTGCAAGAGAGCTGGTCATACTTCCTTGAACAGAATATTGAGGAAAAATTAACTTCATCCATACCGAATTGAATTACATCAAGAACTCTATGAAATGGATTATGATACCAGAGTTTGCTATTGTGAAAATATATTGAATTTCATTCGAGGAACCAAATTTTCTGAAATACATTTTGTTTAGGACGAGTTCACATTTAAAAGTAATGGGATGGTAAATGCACACAATTTCACTACTACCGACAGAGAAGTTGATGTGGTATTTGGGGGGGGGGGGGAGGCATAATTGGGGATCAGGTTATAGGACCATATTACCATATTTCTTTGATGGGCTCTTTACAGATATTTTCTCCGAGATGATTTACCAAATTTGTAAATTTGTTGGGGGATGTGCCGATTGACATCAGACACATGTTATTTTACTAACATGATGGCGCGCTTCCCACACACAAAATCGGATAAGAATATTTGTGACACATGGCGCAGAAATTAATGGATTGGAAGAAAGTGACCCATTCAGTGGCCAGCTATGTCCCCAGACCTCACGCCCCTAGATTTCTATCTCTGGGGATATGTTAAAGGAGAGGTCTACCGCGAGAAACCAACGACATCAGAAGAGATGAAGAATAGAATTAGTTTTTCGCGCTATTACAAGATCAACTTTAATTGAAGTTCGATGAGTAATTGCAGATAGACTTAATTTGTACATAGCACAAAATGGGAACATCTGCTGTGGATTTACGCTTTTTTATCATTACTGACTTTTTCATACTTTCCTTGAGAATTAGATACATCTCTGATAGAAATCAAATAGGCAAACCCTACATTTTCTGCAAGCTCATAGTGTGGACTATCCTGGTATGGCCTTATTTACAGAACGTTCCATTTGAAAAAAACTGAAATATTATAAATGGTAGAACAAGTATCTCATTCCAAATTATTGGTTTTGAGATATTTGGTGTTGAATGAACCCATATTGTGACATATATCCCACCGTAACTTCCGAACCACCTGGTATAAACCCATACAACTTTATATTTTTGCAAGTGAAAATATATAGGGTGTTTCATTAAAAAATAAACATAACTCACACATTTATCAGATCGAATTAGATCACCCCTAATATATTTTAATTTACACTGACCAAACAATAAAATTGGCGACTGAGGATTATATCACCTACACATTGATTGAAATATGTATACGGATTCAAATTAAAACAGATTTAAAATATCGCGGGCATCAATAATTGGATAAATTCGTAAAAAATGAAGGTTGTACTCGGTGAAACATAATAATTGTATCGAATTGGGTAATGGTTTGAAAAACTGTTCAAACTGTCATTGCATCAAATCAATTTGATGGTAAACCACAGAACCATGAAAATGGTAGCAATTTAAAACGTATCACCTACTTCACCGTAATAATTTTCATATGAAGCAGTTTTATAACGTTTCTCTGCAAAAGAGGTATATAAAAGTATTTGCAGATGTGAAATAATACATAGAGAAATGATGTGATCGAGTTGTTTTTCGAACTGTGCTTCACGAATTGATTTTTTGTTATATAAATCAGATGTGAAAAAATTTCTCCTATGAATAACAATAACCTTCCAAAGGTATCCATGTTATAAAGTATATATTGTGAATTGAAAATTAAAGACATACTTCTTGAATAGTTGGGTATGTATGTATGTGAGTATAAAGTACCTATGAGATCTATTGTGTCATCTTTTCTTGCTACGTGGTTGTTGATTTCTAGACGTTTATGGCTGTTCTTCTAGTCTTATTCTTCTTAAGAAGTTTGGTGATGTGGAATGACTTCAACTTGGGTGAGTTTTCCTCTTCCATCTTATATGTTCCCAGGTGTAGTGCCCAATGCTATGCAGTCTGACAGAATGTGGCTGCCGTCCTCCTGGCAGAATCTCAACTCTGCTTCCTTTACTAACTTCAATTTCTTCAGATGTCGTTTTAATGGGCAGTGGTCTATTAGGATTCATGGATGCATGTTAGTATTCGGAGTTTGTTTTTGCTTCGAGTGATGCATTTGGGAGATCTCTTCTGGTTGTGAATCCCCAAAAGTATCTTCGCTTGTCTCATCCCTTGTAGATCTTCCCAATATGTGGATTTTTTGTTATCCACTTCACTTTTTAGTTTTACTCATATTGTATTGCCAAGCCTGCAAAAGGATCCCAAGAATGATGATCTCTTGCCTGTGGTAATTTCTTCAGATCTTGAACTGGACGCACTTTTCAATAGCGTCTATTTCTTCTCGAAAAATGCTTGAAGATTTGTCCTAACCCAGAGTATTTGTTTCTTGGCTCATATACTCGTAAGTCAGTTTCTTCTACTATTTTATAGCCCCTGTGTATCATTTGATGGCATTTCTGTTCAGCTCCGAAATGGTAATTTCATCCCGAATACTTTGGCAGCTCAGCTCTGTAGTACATGTTTTCACAAAGCCAACAGCATAACATCCTGGGACTTGCTCCAAATTTGATCATCGTCGAAAAGGAGTGTAGTCTTGTTTGTGCCTAATGATCCTCTCCCTTCTGATTATACAGGGTGTTTCCTAACTACGGTACGGAACTCCAGGGGGTGATTCGTTAGGTCATTTGATAAAAAAAAGTTCCTGTGAACATATGTCCGGAGTTGCTTCGTTTCTGAGATACAGGGCGTTGAAGTATTAAAAAAAGGTATTTATAAAATATTCTGAATATCCTGAAACCGATGTGGTTGAAATGTGGTACAGCTATTTGAAGTAATAAGGCAATTATTTGGCCCCAAGTAGGTCCAGGGGCGTCTCAGTGGGCACCACAGCCAACAATACTGAGAAAAAAAAAGTACTTTTTTTTGGTAGTATTTTATTTTTTTAGATTAAACAACTGAAAATACAACTCTTTGGTCCCTTGTGTTTTATTCATATCAAACTTCATTTTCGAGAAAAAAATACTTTAACTTATACTACAAATTATCCATGGACAACATAAAATACAAACCTAAAGTAAAAAATAAACAATTTCGACCTTAAAGTAAATGAGCAAAATGTCCACCGTCTGATGAAATACACGACTGCAATCGATGTGTCATTGATTGTCTGACACGTTCAAAAATACCTGGAGTATTCCTTATGACATTGCAATTGTCACTTATTCGATTCCTCAAGTCATTCACATCTAGTATAGGGGTTTCATAAACGAGAGCCTTCAGATGACCCCATAAATAGAAATCTAGAAGATTCATATCAGGTCTGCGAGCGGGCCAATGTTGAGGTCCTGCACGTCCAATCCAGCGATTAGGGTAGGTGATGTCGAGATGCTGACGAGCGAGAACACTAAAATGAGCTGGAGCTCCGTCGTGCATAAACCACATGTTGCCTCTTACAAGTACGGGTACTTCTTCCAACAAAATGGGTAAATGATTTCGCAAAAAAGCCGTGTAGGATGGACCTGATAATCTTGCTGGTAAAAAAAGGGTCCAATTAGGTAGTCACCAATAATTCCTACCCAAACGTTGGTTTTTCTCGCCACACTGTCCATCAAGATGCTTGAGTAAGAAAAGCCTATGTAGAAACGACATCAATAATATATAAGAAATTTACTGATGCCAAACTGCTATATCAGGAAGAAAGTACCTCACTTATTTGGTAGTTTTACCTGGGAAGTTTTCCGAGAGTTTTAAAATTCGGTATTTTTATAGTTTTCGACGTGTTCTTTCCAAATTTTCACTTTGTCTCCTCGCACCGTCACATTGAAGAAATGGCGCCCAAAAACAGTTTTTTGACAATATCTCATTTCCGACTCATTTTACGATGAAAATTTATGTAATTAATTGAACTAGTGAATTTCCTACAATTTATGTTTCAACATATTTTTTGGAAAACGAATAGTTTCAGCGTACGACGGCCAAGGCTACTTCAATTCCCATCAAGTATCGCATCAATTCAAAACTCGTACTGAGGATTCAGTCTAGATGTGTGTTGGTTTGCGGGCCTCCTACGCTATAACTATTTATTTTACAAAAAAAAAGTTAGAACATAAATTTTAGGAAATTTGCTTGAATTTATTACATAACTATTTTCATCGTAAAAAGAGTCGGAAATGAGATATTGTCAAAAAACTGTTTGTGGGCGCCATTTTTCCAAAATGCGAGGTGGCAAAGTGAAAATTCGTTTGGAAAGAGCACGTCGAAATCTATAAAAACTTCCGGGAAACTTTTCAAGTAACCCCCGTTTTGAGCACCAAATAACTGAAGTAAACGTGGATGTGTTGCTCATGTAAACGGATGTCATCTTCAATATTACATTGAGATACAGCAAAGAAATGATTGAGAAGATCAATAATAACAAATACGGAGATGATACTGTTCTTCTCGCTGATAGCTAAGATAATTTATAAACCTTACACAATAGGCTTGTACAGGAAGGAGAAAGATCGGTAATACGTCTAAGCTAATACCTACTTCGGTAGTAACAGATAACAAACCCATTCGGGTTGATTGGTTGGATTGATGAAGGGTTGAACCCAGATTTCGGAATCAAGTCTCGAATAGAGCAGGCAGGAGATAAAGTTGTAAAGCTGAAAATTGACTGGAACCGATCTTGTCCACATTGTCTACAGGGTTTTGTTGTATGGAATGATGGATCTTGAATGTCAGGTCTAAGCGATGTTGGTGTTCCTACGTATACAGAGTATGTCATGGACAAAATAATACGTAAGACAAATAACTAACTACAAAATATAAGACAATGGACTTGTCTATATTAGTGTAACGAACCTAGGCCGGACCTGTCGCCTCACATGTTGCCATCGACAGCGATGAGATCATCCCCGGAGATATTCGAGAACCATCCAGTCGCTTTTCCGCGGAGAGCAACGGTCGATATTGGAAACGATTGGAACATGCTGGATCGCCAACTGCCGGAATTCGAAAGATCGGGAATTCTGTGACGGAGATAAATAGACAGCCCTCAAGTCTCACGGACAGTCTGAACGAGCCCATACCATCGAGCTATACAGTGGCGTAGTAATATAAATTAAGTTGTAGATTAAGTGTGAAATAAATTATTTGAACCAAGTTAAGTTTATTTACGTTACAATTGGTGTCGGAAGTGAGATTTTGAAAATAAACAAGTGATCGTGGAGTGGATAGTCAGAAAAATAAATTGATAGACCCTTTGTACGCCCAAAATAGACAGTGGCCCGGTTTTCGGAAGTGGACAATTGTGCGTGGAATATAAACTGATACACTGTTCGCGTGAAACAGAAAATAGACAGTGGCCCGGTTTCGCGAAGTGGACAATTGTGCGTGGGAATATAAACTGATACACTCTTCGCGTGAAACAGACAATAGACTGGTGGCCCGTGGAAAATAATTCGCGAAGTGAATTTTAACAAACTGATAAACTTTTCGTGTGAAACAGACTGATACCTCGTCAAAGACAAAATGTGTTCAAGAAAAGGTGCCCTGGATTTGAAGGTAGGGAATTGAAACAGGAATTGGAGGAAAGGGAACTGGAAACAACGGGTAAAAAGCAAGTACTCCAGGAAAGACTTGCAGAAGGACTTATACAAGAAGGTGAGGACCCGAAACATTTTATTCGAAGTTCCCGGAGGTGATTTGAGTCCGATAATAGAATCCTTGAAAGAAGAGCTGCAACAAAATTCGAGGACTTTGGAAGAAAATTCAAGAAGCTTGGAAGAAAATGCTAGAAATCTGAAGAGAAGCTTGAAGAAAATTCTAGAAATCTGGAAGAGAAGCTTCAAGAAAATTCTAGAAATCTGAAGAGAAGCTTCTAGAAAATTCAAGAAGCCTGGAAGAAAATGCTAGAAATCTGGAAGAGAAGCTCAAGAAAATTCTAGAAATCTGGAAGAGAAGCTTCTAGAAAATTCAAGAAGCCTGGAAGAGAAGTTCCTGGAAAACACAGAAGGCCTAAAAAAAGAATTGTGTGGTGTGGCTAATTTTCTAGAAGAAAGAATGGGAACCGTTGAGACAGAGATAGATAAAATTAGGGAGCAAATGAACACGGAGGTAGATAAAATCAAAGATGGGGTCGAGGCAGAAATGGACAAAATGAAGGAAACGATCAGTAAGCTGGAAAAACAAATTAATAGTGCGTCCTCCACAGAGATGGTTAACGAAAATGCAATGCTGGACTCGAGTTTGAACGTGGATAAAGTTCAAGAGGGTATAAAAGATGTCAAGGTCATTTCAGAAATAGGGAAGCTTTCCATGAAGCCGCCTCAGTTCGACGGAAAACTCCATGGGCAAATTACCGCCGGCAGTTTGAAGCAGCGGCCAAAGCAAACGGATGGAATGCAGGGGAAAGAGCTGCTAGCATTGACACTTGCATTACGTGGGGAAGCGACAAATATTCTACAAACTCTCACCGCCCAAGAACAGGAGGACTATGATCAGCTGATTAAACATCTAGAATTACGATATGGCCACGCCCATTTGGAACACGTATACCACTCCCAACTGAAAAATCGCTGCCAGAAATCGGGCGAATCCTTACAAGAATTCGAAGCTGACATTGCACGCTTGGTTCGTCTCGCATATCCAGCCACACCGGAGAATGTAATGGAGCGATTAGCGGTTCAGGCATTCTTGGATGGACTCCGTGACCAAGAAACCAGACAAGCGTTGACACCTAGCTCGTCCAACACATCTCGTAGACGCACTGGCACGCGCTTTGGAATTTGAGGCAGCAAAGCAATCCCTGCAAAACCAAAGTAAAGTTCGAAGTATTGAAGAAGACTCACAGGAGCATGCTGACTTGGAAGCTGCCATAAGAAAAGTGATGAAGGAAGTTTTGCCAGAGAAAAGACAGATAAGATGCTGGAATTGGGTAAAATTGGACATGTGCGTAGCAAATGTCCAACATTCGAAAACACGACTCCGATGCAGGAAAACTAAAGAAGGTCGACGAGAAGGGCAATCGTCGCCTGGTCCAGCAAGCCCCGGTTAACAACGCATATGTCGCTATCCTGGAACGACAGAACAGAGGTGTTTTCGTAGACGGTCTCATCAATAACGAGCCTTGCACCATGCTGCTAGATACAGGTGCGACTAGGACAACTCGGACCTTCCTTGCCAGAACACCGGAACGAATTGAACTGACAACTTGAAGCTACGCACAGCAACAGGGGAGCCAGCTACTGTATATGGCGAGCTACCGATTGAAATAATTTTGGCAGCACTAAAGTGAAACATCAGGCACTTGTAGCGGACATCGAAGACGATGCAATCATCGGAATGGACATCATGAATTCCAGAGGGTTTGAATTGGGATTTCAAAGACGGCGTCCTACGCGTCAACGGAGAAGAGCTGGTACTTCATGGGAGAAGTGAAGAGTTGATCCGTGTGCTGTTGGCTGAAGATGTAAGGTACCTGAGAGGGCTGAAACCATCCTGGAGGCTCGCCTGACGGGAATGCGAGCAGTGGAGACGGATGATGTTCGAGCCCAAACTTCATGATGAGAAATTGACGAGGATTGCCCTAGGGAAAACCCTGTTACGTGCTGAAAATTGTACCGGCAAGGGTCATGAATGTCAATTACTTTCCAGTGACCTTAAAAAAGGAACAATTTTAGGGCACTGCTCGTCAGTTTCATCTGTGATCCGGGCGTACGAGGTACGATTAGCCAACCCAACAACTTGCCCACAGAACTAGAAAATTAGTTGCCATCTCTTCCAAAGACATAAAACCAGCTCAACAGCCCAAACTAAGAGATTTAGTCAAAAGTACCAAGACATCTTCGATACCGGACAAGGAAAAGGAGGTCGAACTAATGTGGTCCAGCACAAGATTGATACCGGGGGTGCCCGACCGATCCGGCAATCAGCAAGAAGACTTCCTCTTGCCAAGAAGGAAGAGGCTGACAAAATAGTCAGCGATATGGGAAAAGAAGGAGTTATCGAACCATCTGACAGTCCCTGGTCCTCTCCAGTCGTACTGGTGAAGAAAAAGGATGGATCGACACGCTTTTGTGTAGACTATCGCCAACTTAATAATGTCACGAAGAAGGACAGTTACCCTCTCCCGAGAATAGATGACACCCTAGACACGTTGGCTGGTTCCACGATTTTCTCGACCCTTGATCTGAAGAGTGGATACTGGCAAGTAGAACTGGCTCAGGAAGATCGAGAAAAGACTGCTTTACCATCGGCTCAGGATTGTGGCAGTTCACCGTTATGCCATTCGGGCTCTGTAATGCTCCCGCCACATTCGAAAGATTGATGGAAACAGTACTGAAGGGACTCTCATGGAACACGTGTCTAGTGTATCTTGACGACATAATTGTGGTCGGCAGATCGTTTGAGGACCACGTGAAAAACTTGGAGGAAGTATTCCTACGACTGAGGAACTCCGGATTGAAGCTGAGCCCTAAGAAATGCCATCTGTTCCAAAAAGAAGTACGATACCTCGGCCACGTTGTCTCTGGGGAAGGAGTAGCAGTGGACGACCAGAAGATCAAAGCTGTTAAGGATTGGCCCATCCCAAAAGACATTCACCAACTTCGAAGTTTCCTTGGTTTATGCACATACTATCGCCGATATGTGCTGGGATTCGCCAACATCGCTAAACCACTGACCAAGCTCACGGAAGGCCAAACAAAGTTCCAGTGGTCCGAAGAATGTCAAGACTCATTCAGGAAGCTGAAAGGAGCTTTGATCAACGCACCTATACTGAGCTATCCCCTACCCAAAGGGAAATTCATTTTGGATACGGACGCCAGCAACGTGGGACTTGGAGCTGTCCTATCTCAGATCCAGGAGGGACAGGAGAAGGTCATTGGTTATTTCAGCAAGACGCTTAGCAAACCAGAGCGCAATTACTGTGTCACCAGGCGAGAGCTGTTAGCTGTTGTAAAGGGAGTGGAACACTTCTACAAGTACGTGTATGGAAGAAGATTCCTGTTGAGAACTGACCATGCAGCTCTCAAATGGCTCTTACAGTTCAAAAATCCTGAGGGTCAAGTAGCACGTTGGATCGAGAGACTCCAAGAATTCGATTTCGAGATCGAACATCGAGCCGGAACTAGCCATAAGAATGCAGATGCCTTGTCGCGAAGACCATGTCCAGATGATTGCTCACATTGCCGACGAGCAGAAGAGAAAGAAGCAACACTTTGTAGAACCGCGGCAATGGATGACAACTGGAATGACAGCAAGATCCAGAAAAACCAAGAGAGAGACCCCGACCTTGGCTTAGTCGTCAGCTGGAAGAAGGGCAATCGAAGACCATCATGGCAGGAAGTCGCAGGTTACTCACCGGCTGTTAAGTCCTATTGAGCACAATGGAACTCTCTATTCTGGACAATGGGATCCTGAAACGTGTGTTGGAGGCCGATATTGGTGGGAAGACAGACGCCAAATAATTGTTCCCAGGAACAGAAGAGAGGAAGTGCTGCGGGAAATCCATGATGGAGTCGCCGGGGGACATCTGGGAGTGACGAAGACCCTGCAGAAAGTGAGGCAACGGTTTTACTGGGCCAATTGTCAAGCTGACGTCCAGGACTGGTGCAGAAAGTGCGCTGTATGCGCTGCTAGCAATGGACCTCGAATACGACCCAAGGCCCCGATGCGTCAGTACAACGTAGGCAGCCCGTTCGAGAGAATCGCCATTGACATCGCCGGCCCGTTTCCCGTATCCGACCACGGGAATAAATACATCCTTGTGGCAATGGACTACTTCAGTAAGTGGGCGGAAGCCTATGCCCTGCCCAACCAGGAAGCCATCACCGTCGCCGACGTCTTGGTGAAAGAATGGATATGTCGATTCGGTATTCAATGGAGCTGCACTCGGATCAAGGCAGAAATTTCGAATCCAACCTGTTCCAAGAAATATGTCTACCGCTGAACATCCGCAGAGACAAGAACCACGGCCCTACATCCGCAGTCCGATGGAATGGTGGAACGGATGAACAGGACGATCAACCGCCACTTGTCCAAGGTTGTCTCTGACCATCAAAGAGACTGGGACCAGTATCTTCATTTGTTCCTGATGGCCTATCGATCCGCAGTACACGAGTCAACCGGTCAAACTCCTGCTAGTATTATAATGGGCCGAGAACTGCGACTGCCTTGTGACCTGAAGTTTGGGATACCGCCAGGACAAGACGCTGCGGGAGAGGACTACGTCAGCAAACTTCGGCAGAGAATGGACGACATCCACGAACGAGTCCGGTTGAACATCCAGAGTGCCAGCGATAAAATGAAGAAGACCTATGACATCAAGGCCGACGCTGGAGGATTTAAGGTTGATGACCTGGTTTGGCTGTACAACCCCCAAACGTCGTCGTGGACTATCACCAAAGTTGCGGAACTCGTGGAAAGGCCCGTATAAAATCGTGAAAAGGATAAACGACCTTGTGTACCGAATCCATAAGCCACCCGAGGGAAACCAAGGGTCGTCCATTTCAACAGGTTGGCCCCTTACGCTGGAAACCATGACCAAGTTCGCACCCTCAAGCCACCGGAGGATGATATGACGTTCGAGAAGTTTATGTCCTTGTATTCAAACGGGCAGAAAGTTCTACATGGGGTTACTAGAGAGGAGTCACGAGACCTTTTCGAGGTGCCTGCTGACTACGCACTAGCGCACTGTGTGGCAGAAGATCTTCGAATGTCCAGGGGCATCGCCGTAGTGTTCTCCAAGAAATTTGGTCAACTCCAAACACTGCGGGAGCAGAATCCAGAAGTTGGTGGGGTGCTACAGTTGAAGAAAGGCCAGAGAAACATCTACTACCTAGTTACCAAGAGGCATTCCCAAGATAAACCGTCCTATGAAGATGTCTGGAAGAGTCTCACCAAACTAAGAGATACTATGGTGGACCAGAACCTGGTGGATCTAGCAATTCCAAAATTATCCTGTGGTATTGATGGGTTGGACTGGAGAGTCGTCAGAAGTATGCTGGAGGCGATATTCAGATCCAGCGGCGTCAGGATTCTGGTTTGCTGTAACCCTCTTCCACGCCCGATCATGAAGACCGTGGAGTGTTCCTTCCATCGACCTTCACGGTGCAGATATGGAGTCTCGCAGATATCGTCACCTCAAGGATGAAATTTCGGGACGAAATGTCTTTAAGAAGGGGGCAATGTAACGAACCTAGGCCGGACCTGTCGCCTCACATGTTGCCATCGACAGCGATGAGATCATCTCCGGAGATATTCGAGAACCATCCAGTCGCTTTTCCGCGGAGAGCAACGGTCGATATTGGAAACGATTGGAACATGCTGGATCGCCAACTGCCGGAATTCGAAAGATCGGGAATTCTGTGACGGAGATAAATAGACAGCCCTCAAGTCTCACGGACAGTCTGAACGAGCCCATACCATCGAGCTATACAGTGGCGTAGTAATATAAATTAAGTTGTAGATTAAGTGTGAAATAAATTATTTGAACCAAGTTAAGTTTATTTACGTTACATTAGATTAGATTTGTACGGGGCTTATGGGCTAGGTGCCACTCTACTGCAACCTTTGCAGATCTATTGTGTATGCCCTCATGTTATGTTAGAGTTCCCTGTCTAGATCCGACCTCCTCAGGCCAGACCTTGAGTCCTCCATATATTGGGGCGATTGTGATTTTTCTTTCCCTATCGTTGAAAACCTTAGACTTGTGAGGCCTTCACAGTAGCACAGTATGTACACCGAGATTGTTTCCTCCTTCTTCTTCTCCTGGCAGAACCTACATGTGATTGTGTCTGCCAGACCGATGTTATTCATGTGTTTGTTGAGTCTACATGCCCTGTCAGAAGCTCAACCATGATCCTGGTTGATCTCCTATTCTGGCTTAGCAGGTACTCTGAGAATTTTGGCGATGGGTCCTTGATGAACTCTTTGGACTGTCTCATGCTCGGCGCGTTGTTCCGCCATTCTTGAGATTGCTCCTTCAACCAGGTATTGGTTTGTGTTTTTAGCAGAACTTTCGCTGTGCCACAAAAAGTTTCTGGGCCAATTGGGATACGTCGTGCTCCTTCTCGGGCTAATGAATAGGCCTCTGCGTTGCCTTTGTAGCCTGAGTGGCCTAGCACCCAAGCCAGACATGGTCTGTTTTGACTGCCTACCTTTTGTAGGGTTTCCAAGCAGTCCCAGACAAGTTTGGAGTCAACTTGCATGGAGTTGATTGCTTCAATAGCTGCTTAGCTGTCAGCGTATATGGCAATGATCTTCTCCTTAAACTCTAGCCTCAGTAACTCTTCTGCGCAGTGATGTATTGCTGCAACTTCTGCCTGCAATATCATCACATGTTTACCTGAGCTCAGTGAGACTCCTGTCTTCGGCTTGGCTAAATATATTCCTGCTCTACACCTTCTTTGGTTTTTGAGCCGTCTGTGTAGCAGGCAATTTGTGCATTGATTGGAGGTTGAAGCTATACTTGAGAAGCATCTCGTCCGATGGCATTCCCATTATGGGGTCGGTTTCCAACTCTTTGCATATATCGTTATGTAGTTTGCGTGTAGTCTACTTATGGGCGCTTGCCCTCTGGTCAGTCTACTGGCGACTAACCTGGCTTCGCCTTGTATGTCAACATGAAGTGGGGGTAGGTTCAGCAAGACTTCTAACGCGGCTGTTGGAGTGGTCTTCATAGCACTCGTGGCTGTCAGGCGAGCTTGCCTTTGGATGCCGCTTAGCCTTCGGATCGCTCCAGTCTTTGACCATCATGTTACCGAACCGTATGTTATCATGGGTCTGATGACCCTGCTATATAGCCAAATGATCATTTTCGATTGTAGCCCCCAGTTTTTTCCACACATTCTTCTGCATAGGTTGAGGGCTACCGTCCTTTTTAGAATTATATTTTTTAGGTATTGATTCCATGTCAGCTTGTGGTCAATGATGACCCCGTTCATAACTGGTGGCTTGAGTCCTCTCAATACTCTATTTTTCGTAAGAGCGACTATTCTGTTTTTTTTGGGGTTTACAGTTAGTTCCTCCTCCTGACACCACTTATTTATCAAGTTTAGAGCAGCCTGCGTATGCTTCGAAACGGTTCCCGCGATAATTGCAAGGTCATCGGCATATCCTGAGCAATACATGCCTTTGGATGTTAGCCTCACCATTAGTCCGTCTACTAGAATAGCCCACAGAAGGAGTGATAGTACCCCTCTCTGTGGGCATCCCCTACCTGCTCTAGCTGTGACAGTGGTTGTCTTTATTTGAAGACAGATATCGTTTTGTAAATGTTATCGCCAACTTCGATTGAGTTGGAGTCGAAATTTTTTCACACCTCTATACCTTCAATATGAATAAAAGAATGAAGAGACAATTTCAGTAGTAATATCTCTTTGCAACGATGGACAATGGAAAATATATATGATGAAAAAATGTTTTAATGTGACGTCCAGACCGAAATAAAAATCAAATGAAGAATTACTGATGATATGCTGATTGAATCCATATGGACAAGTTTTCAATCACACATTGTTTGATGTTTCAATGATGATTACATTTAATTTTTGGTCTGGCATATTCTTGAACTTTGCTTTAACCTTTACCTTGTACTTTGAATTGCGCAATGTTCATTCCACAAGTACGAGCTGGTTTATATAATACATATACTTTCCGCGATGTAATTTATAGTAAATTGCTATATTCGTTGTATATATCAGATCTAACTTTCACAATTATAACCAAAGTTGAAAAACTAATAGAAAGTTTATAGTATCTGGAATCTGGAATACGATCAGTTATTGAGAGATGTATCCTCATTACTATTTCTCATAATATATCTATATAAACTCTTCGATTTCAATTCCTATTGATAATGTATTCGGCTTTATAGTGTACACATAAATCGAAACACTTCTTTGAAGGTATATAGATTTTGATTAGATCCCAGTTTTTCTTAAAAATTCTGAACCGAATTAGTTTTTGCAGAAATTTTTTGAAATAACACAATAACAACAAAGCACATGTCAACGCCAAAAAAATAATATTTGAAAATGGCTTAAAAGTTTTTACTTCGAAGGACTAGTGATATATCACAAGGGAGGAAATATCTAACTTTACTCCAAGATCCAATTCCATTATTTACCCTTCAACCCTGGGTACGTTATGGACCATATTATATTGTTTTGAGTTCTTTAAATTATATGTCCAATAATTTGTGATGAATGAAAACTTTTTGTTGAATTGCATTATGAATTATGAATTTTTGCCTGCATTTTGGCACTGCCATTTCGCATATTGGCTTCGCTTTTTGATTTGAAAAAAAAAAGATGTCAGCAACCTCAAAAATGAAAAATCAGTTTGGCCCCCTATAC
This sequence comes from Gonioctena quinquepunctata, assembly GCA_018342105.1. Lineage (NCBI taxonomy): Eukaryota > Metazoa > Arthropoda > Insecta > Coleoptera > Chrysomelidae > Gonioctena > Gonioctena quinquepunctata. Next base: position 4,553 of record JAFIRS010007957.1, on the reverse strand, counting down.
GACTTCAATTTTGGTTTATTTGTAAACGTTCACGATTTCATTGTGAAATTTTCTTATCGAATACGTACTTTGATTGTTCTTGAATTTTTTTCTTAGTGGCAAATATTTTACGACAATTATTAATTTTCATGGCTTAGAAAAAAAACAAAATAATTAAAATACCAGCCATATTATGAGTGAGATTCCTTTACTCGCGAAGTTGATCGATTTTTTTTAATTATAAAGAGAAAGAGTTTTAAGATCCAACCCGAACAAATGAATAGTGGTGTCGAGTTGAATAATATCGTAAAAAAATACGAAGTGATTCGCATGATTTTGATTGGTAAAACCAGACATTCATCAAGGTCTCAATAGAATGTCCCCATGAAATCATATTTCAGCCCGTGTAGAAAGGATAAATGAAATGTCACTAATAAATAACAAAAAATGCTTATTGTAATCTCAACATCGAAGGTTCTTCCTCGATTAATTTCTCAAACCTGAATTGGATATCGATTGTGTCATCGATAATTGTGAATGTATTGGTCAATTATCAAGTGAGAGTTTCTTACGTCTTCGCGGATTATAGAAGATTTATTGTTTTGCAAAGTTAATTTTAGAGAAATTCTTAATAATTTTCGTCCACAGGAAGTAATCAATTTCCAGACTTTTAAGAGAGACTAATGGAAACGGATATCATGATAATGTCGTTATATGGAATATGGATGACCAAACGTTTTCGAAATATCACAAAGAATAACATGTGATAAGATTATGGTATATTGGATATTGAGCGTTACAACAATTAGTGATCTAAAAATTCAAACTTTATTTACTCATCAGTCACTTTTCTGAAGTTTTTGTGCTAATACCAAGTTCATTTTCAATTTTACTGTAATATCTATCTCTTGAAATAACAAATTCGCTTGCTTACCTATCCCCGCACCCTTATAGTTAAGACGCGTATCACAATCAGCTGAATAATTTCCAAAAGAAAAACCATAATTTCGTTTTTATCAGACTCACGATAACGACAAGCCAGCTTTATAATTCCCTAGGAGCCATTAAAAATCCCATGAAATTATCTAACTATCAAACTGCTGAAATTCTTTTCTTGACTCCTGAAATTCTTTTCTTGACGATCTGGCCTCTTATTTTGGCACTTCAAGTGAGTGACCCCGCCATGCCCCCTAACTCCGACCACCGACTTCCGGACTACTTTTACCACTTGACTTTTGACTACTATATATATATATATATATATATATATATATATATATATATATATATATATATTTGGCTTAGGTTATTGGATTCTGGGTAGGATATATCAAATATTTCAATTCATTTAGGCAACGTTTCGTCTCTGATCGGGGACTTCTTTAGGCTTTATTTAGTTTTTACATGTTCTGAAAAGTTAGTTATAATAGTGTTAGGAAGTTTAATCATCATAATGTAATTTTTTTATTATTTAAGAAATTAATATAACCAAATGGTACATACCTTGGCAGCATTGAATGCATTCTTCAACATGAGAGTTTCCTTTTCTGTTTTGGTTTATGCTTGGGGACATTTTGTTTCTGAACTCTTTATGTGGCGTGTAGTTGAAGAATTGTCGAGTTGAAGTGATGTAGGTTGTTGGGTAGGAGCATGCGTCAAATCAATGTGTTCGTAGTTGATTCCTTCTTTGCATACCTCTGGATAGGGTGATGGGAGTTTGTTTTGTTAGTGATGAGGTTTGGTGATTTTGTATTATTTTTGTTTTGTTTTGTGTTGTGGCAGTTAGTAGTAATCTCAATAGGGTATAATAGGTTTGGTTCAAATTGCTGATATCTGTTCTGTTGTTTAAAGCATTTGGAATTTTTTTTATATATATCATTTCTTTTATCGTTCGTTTCTCTTTGTTTTTCTCGAAGGCCAGAATTTTCGTGTCCTCAAACTTTGGGTTGTGATCATCTTGGATTATGTGTTTATTTAAGGCTGCATTTGATGTTTTCATGAATTTGTGGCCGTTAAGTCGGTTGTTCAATAGTTGTGATGTCATGCCTATATATTCTTTGTTACAGTCATTACATGGAATGCTGTAGATAAGATTTGAATTTTTTATTTTTGGAATTTGACTTTTAAGGGGAGTGAAATATTTTTTTAACGGGTTATATGGTTTAAAACTTACTTGGACATTATGTTTATTCAGTATATGTTTGACATTTTCTGATAGATTCTGAACGTATGGTAGAGAAATATAATTATTTATTGTAGGGGGTGTTTTTTTATTGTTTTGGTTAGGGTTATAAACTTTGTGTATTCTAAGAAAGCTCCGCCAAATATATATATAAACCAGGATTCAAGAACCACAATCTCCATATATATATATATATATATATATATATATATATATATATAATATATATATATATATATATATATATATATAGTGACGGCAGAAAGACGCATCATATGGGAAATTCTTTTATTAATAAATTTTGACGAATATGATAGTGCAATCGCTTCTGCATCAGAAACTATAAATATATATATATATATATATATATATATATATGTTCAAAACACATTTATTTGGGAAAATATTGAAAATGTTATTTGGAAAAGTTTTTAGAACGACATTTTATAGCTATGTACAAGTTTGAGAAAAATCTGAGATAAAAAAATTAAAATCAATTTTTGCCATAATAAAATTTCAATTTGGAAAAATACATTTTAGACAAAGAAACTCATTAGTAAGCAACAGTAACATTTTAAATGATATTTTGTAAATATTCAGCTACTTCTATTTTATTCGAAAAATTTGAAATCTATGGATTTGTTCATATTCAGCTGCTTATAAGAGGTCACTGAAATATCTCAGGACATTATAATCCCGATACTGTTCATTATTAATAAAGGTCCTTGTATCTACATAATTTCAAATGGATTTTTTTATTCAAACAAAAAATTAATTGATTACAAACTTTCGAGTATGCATTAAATTGTTTGGTTTATAATTATTTCAGCTTCTAATTTTATTATAAAATGTAATTATGTGAAAAATTGAATCAATTTTCTGTTCTAATAAAAAATTCATATTAAAATTCTGTAGATACATGGTTCTTTGTCAATGATAAACAGTATCGGGATTATAATGTCCTGAAGATATTTCTGTGACCTCTTATGAAGCAGCTGAACACATGGCAAATCCACAGATTTAAAATTTTCTTCGAATAAAATAGAAGTAGCTGGTGAATCTTTACAAAATATTATTCAAAATATTACTCTTGGGCTTTACTAATGAGTTTCTTTGTCAGAAATGTATTTTTCCAAATAGAAATTTTTTTATGGCAAAAAATGATTTTTATTTTTTCATCTCAGATTTTTTTCCAAACTTGTACATAGCTATAAAATGTCGTTCTTAACATTTTTTCCAAATAACATTTTTCAATATTTTCCCAAATAAGTGTGTTTTGAGACATAATTTTTAATTTCTTTTAATTTCCTGCCAAACGAGAATAGACGAACGGCACTGTACAACATCTTTTGGGGTTTTTTTTTATGCAGAAGCGATTGCATGTATCGACATTTGTCAAAATATTATATTAAAAAAAATTCCCATATGATGCGTACTTTCTGCCGGTCACTGTATATCTATCTATATATATATATATATATATATATATATATATATATATATATATATATATATATATATATATATATATATATATATATATATATATATATATATATATATATATATATATATATATATATATATATATATATATATATATATATATATATATATATATATATGTATATATATATATATAAATATATACCGGGTGATTCTCTAAGGTGGCTCACCCCTATAACTTTTTTATTATGAAAGATAGAAAAACGAAATTCAGAGGTTGTGTATTATAGTTCACTTAACATTTTTTGGCATATTTACTTGCTTTGCCGTACTTCCGGTTTGACCAACTACAAATAACACCAAAAAAACCATGAACACTTACAGGATGTCACAAATTCATCATAATACTGTGATAAGATATAAATTTATCATAAAAACATTGTTTATATTGTACATTTATTCATATTGGAATTTATAGGTGGATAATAACTCTATCAACATGATTATTATTTTATTTATTAATTCCAATTTTATATTTAAAAATGGGATGAAAAACTCTTGTGTACCTAACAAAATAACAAGTATTGTGTGTTAACTTTTCAATAATAGATATGGATATGATTTTTTTAATACCACAAGAACTGGGCACTCGATAGTATTGTTGAAAATACTGTCTGATTTAATTGTAAATCCTGGTAGTGTAATACTTCGTTAATACAATGCTGAATATTACGACGCTATGTACCTCATATGAAACTATAGGTAGTAGAGAGATAAAAAACTTTTTAACAAAAAATTAAACCGACTTAAAAAGAAACTGAAAACCTTTTTAGTCTTAATAACTAAGCTCATAAACGAATTTTAGTAAGTAGGCTCTAAACGAACGAACGAAGGAAGGAACGAACGAACGAACGAACGAACGAACGAACGAACGAACGAACGAACG
>JAFIRS010007956.1:0-20619 GCA_018342105.1 Gonioctena quinquepunctata | reverse complement strand
CGCTGGAGGGTTTAAGGTTGATGACCTGGTTTGGCTGACAACCCCAAACGTCGTCGTGGACTATCACCAAAGTTGCGGAACTCGTGGAAGGCCCGTATAAAATCGTGAAAAGGATAAACGACCTTGTGTACCGAATCCATAAGCCACCCCGAGGGAAACCAAGGGTCGTCCATTTCAACAGGTTGGCCCCTTACGCTGAAACCATGACCAAGTTCGCACCCTCAAGCGACCGGAGGATGATATGACGTTCGAAGTTTATGTCCTTGTATTCAAATGGGCAGAAAGTTCTACATGGGGTTACTAGAGAGGAGTCACGAGACCTTTTCGAGGTGCCTGTGACTACGCACTAGCGCACTGTGGGCAGAAGATCTTCGAATGTCCAGGGGCATCGCCGTAGTGTTTTCCAAGAAATTTGGTCAACTTCAAACACTGCGGGAGCAGAATCCAGAAGTTGGTGGTGTGCTACAGTTGAAGAAAGGCCCGAGAAACATCTACTACCTAGTTACCAAGAGGCATTCCCAAGATAAACCGTCCTATGAAGATGTCTGGAAGAGTCTCACCAAACTAAGAGATGCTATGGTGGACCAGAATCTGGTGGATCTAGCAATTCCAAAATTGTCCTGTGGTATTGATGGGTTGGATGGAGAGTCATAAGAAGTATGCTGGAGGCGATATTCAGATCCAGCGGCGTCAAGATTTTGGTTTGCCGTAACCCTCTTCCACGACCGGTCATGAAGACCGTGGAGTGTTACTCCATCGAACTTCACGGTGCAAATATGGGGAGTCATGCAGATATCGTCACACTCAAGGATGACATTTGGGACGAAATGTCTTAAGAAGGGGGCAATGTAACGAACCTAGGCCGGACCTGTCGCCTCGCGCGTTGCCATCGACAACGATGATGTCATCCCCGGAGATATTCGAGAACAATCCAGTCACGCTGCCGCGGAAAACAACGGTCAATATTAGAAACAACTGGAACATGCTGTTCGCCAACCGCCAGAATTGGAAACATCGAGAATTCTGTAACGGAGATAAATAGGCATCCCTCAAGAGGGAGTCTCAGTCTCAGCAGCCGATAACGTCGAGCGATACAGTGGCGTAGTTAGTAATATGAATTAGTTGTAAATTTAAGTGTGAAATAAGTTAGTAAAACCAAGTTAAGTTTATTTACGTTACAATACATAGGTTGAATCGCCCAGAAATACCTTATATTTTGTTCTATAAAATATTTTGAATTGTATTGATGAATGAATCCTTTGCATTTTGAATAATTCCAGATATTTATCAAGACCTGAGATGGATGATTTCCAAAAGGGAAATCTGCAAAGATTTTGAGTGATTCAATAATTTGGAACATAACCTTAAAAAGGCGAGAAAATGAATGCAATTGGATTTGAATAAAACTTTAGAGAGTTCAACTTGATTAATAGACACTTTGTTTATCATAATTGTAGTGAAAATCAACAGCCAAACTTACCGGTGGAAATATCTCGGCTGATTCTCGATGAATTTCTCTTCACAGGATATGCACTTTGGAACCATGATTATTATATACACAACCACAAAAACAGTTTCTGAACTGAACTGGGAGGTTAATCAACAGGACGGGAAGTAATAAAAGTAGTTTAGAGTTCAAATCGACACTTACAAAATTTCTAAAGTCATTACCGACCCAAACGAACGACACTGAATGTACCAAAAATTTGATGACAAGTGACATTTATTCTCAACATTTGATTCGTCGAAAAATGTTTAAATCCCCTCCAAAAAAAAGCAAGTGAGCGTTGGTTCCGCATGCGCACAGCGAAAATGCTTGAATGAAAAGGTCTATATTAGGAGCATCAATGGTTGTTTCTATTGGAGTTTTTATATGTCGATTCATTATTTCTCTTTGGACTTTTTCTAACCCACTAGCGCCAATTGTGATTGTTTCAGGGATATTGATAGACAATAATATTTCTTACAACCCAAAAATAAATTCAACTTGATTTCTGATGTGATGTTTCAGAAACAGTTGAAAATATTATGATAATAGGTTTGTTCTCGTTCACAAAATAAATGGTCCGAAACCATCAGGAGCATGCGCAGTGTAATAGAAGTGTTCGCGTTTTTACAAGACTGTTTTATATTCCATAGGTTTTGTGTTTTCGTTCCATTCAAACTAGCAAGGACAGTTTTTGACGTGTGTGTACTTGGGTACGCATGCGTATAACGTACATGCTCCTGTCATTCTAACCACCTTTTTTGTTGACACAGTCTTATTCGATTGATTTGTCAAAGATTCGAATAAAAAAAAATTGATATTAGCTCCAGCTCATTGTCTTCTTTAAGTTCAGGTGAAGAAGAAACGTTCCTGAATATCGTGTTGCCGGAAGTCCTTAAAACACATCCCAAAAATGTTGGATTCGTAGAGGACACCATTAACCTGTTCTCAGATAAATAATTCAAAGATCATTTCAGGCATGCCCATTTATTTTGTTGAATGTTTGCTATATTCATCTTCAATGGTATTTTAGGTTGCCCAAATATGCTGTAACTTCATAATAAACTATACCCGCAGCTAATTGTTTGTTGAATGCCTCGACATAACCTAATTGTAATCATAAATAGCGTTTTCGTTTATCTGTTTTCTGGACTGTCCTAGACAGTGAACTCTATACTATACGTATCTGGAACGGACCCGACCGTTTACTCCAATAACGTAAAGTGTGTCAGGGGCAGCTAAAACAGAGATAGCCTAATTTACGGTAACCTGTCTTTGTCATACTCAGTCAAATGAATTACGGTTATATGCATAAATTATCTCTTAAGTGAAAATTAAGGGAGATTGGGCATTATTTTTGTTCAATACGTTTAATATAAGTGAAGATATACATTTACTGTGTTCTATTGTGCTATTAGTTCCGTTTCCTTTATCGTGTGTGGTTTAAAGAGCAGCATAGTTGGTGTGATTTGCTACTGGTCTTAGCGATAGTTTTCATTTAACATTCATTAAAAAACAATGGTGATTTATTGTGTAGCGTTTGGATGCAAAAACGAGCAAGATTATCGGCAAATATATTTTCATGGGTAAGTTGATAATATTTAGATTTGGTTATGTAATGAATAATTAGCGATATTACTATCAAGATTGAAAGTGAATTTATTTTCAAGTTGATATATTACTATACAGAGGTAGTATATCTACTGACCACTCTTATACCGCCCCTCCTGAAGCTTATAAATCATTCACCAATTTTGTCACTCGAGGAGGTCTTCTTTATGCTTCAGATGTGGTGAACAAAATTTTACATTTTGCAGAAAAGCAAATTCGTCTTCTTTTAGAAAGTGAAATCATTTTGAAAAGCAAAATAAACTTGAAACAAAAAATCATAAATACAGTTATTGATCATTTTGCTGTATAAATAGATCTTTTTAAACCTAGACACCCTGTAATACAAGAATTTGTAGGTGAAGAATGTCACGAAATTCAAATTATTCGTAAAATAGTTTCTATATATTTAAAGTGCCGAATGTATCACCATAGCAAACTATTAAATTTAGAATTTCTTGGAAAAAGTGCCACAATGAGACAAAAAATGACAAAACTTGTTTTATTTAATGACTGTTAGATTTATATATATATATATATATATATATATATATATATATATATATAAAATTCCATTGTAATATAAAATAAGAATTGGATTTCATTTTGTGTGTTAATTTTATTTAGAAATCTCGTGGGGGATCAGTCAAAATTTTACTTGAACGTTGTACTGTTTGCATTATTACTTTCTTTCCTGAATAACGATTGGGAGAAAATCATGTTTTCTCCTAAAAAAAAACCTAAAAAATACAAATTTATTCAAAATAATGTGCGAGGGTTCCATTAACCAACATAAGATAAAAAGAGATAGGTATCCGTAACAGATGCGGGTTGCCTATACAATGGTTTTGCCTCAGTTTTCGCCCAAGGCGTGGCCATTCCAGGTAGTATATAGAGTTCACTGGTCCTAGAACTATCTCGGATTCAATTTATTGCGCATCTGGTTGTGCGCAATCCTAGAACAATTTCCAAAGTTTTGAACGCGAACAAACCTAATAAAAATTTTGGTACAACATATAAACGAAGACAGAAGAAATTATAGTTGACAGTTCGAAGCAACTAGCGGTAAAATTTTGAACTGTGTGAAGTAACGATGCATACGACCATCAGAGGCGCTAGTACTCCTAGAAATGTTTTTGAACGTGATGTAAAAATTGACGTTTTCAACTTTGAATTATGAAAAACATCAAAAAAAATTTCAATTCCCAAGTATGTTGCTGAGTTTTCTAGATGGTAATATTTGTGGAAAAATAAAAATATTGTAGAAAAGGGGCACATGTGTGTTTCCCATTGTTCTCAAAACTATCTAAAATCCCTAAAAATTGAATGGAGCCATACTTTATTTTAACATATTTCATGTCGAGTAATAGAATTATGGTTTTTTGTTTTGAGTTATTTAAAAAAATATTTAACAAAAATAACAAATTAATTTTTAACCTAAAAGTTAAAGACGAAAGATCGAAATAATAAATAATATCATCAATAAACAGAAATAAACTTAACATATTTAAAACAATAGGTACCATATATAGCATTGAAGTTGAAAATCAGTAGAATGGAATAGTACTTTATTAATCCATAATCAAGAATAAATATAATGTTTAAAGTTAAAATTAAAATGAATACATATACACATACACACATATATATCTGGCCCAAAAAAATATTGTACAATCGTTTCAATTTCAAACTAGGGCAACACTTCCTGGATGATCAACAAAAAGTAGAAGAAACACATACCCACCAACCAAATTCTTTTTTATAAAGTCAACTGAAAACATCCCATCTACCCATCAAACCTGCGTACACTCAGAAGCATCAAAAGACATCTCTTCAAAAGTAAACCTGGAACAAGGCGACAACACCAGACCACGGGACTCAAACCTGAGTATTTTTCATCTCAATGTGCAGTGTCTCGGCAACAAATTAGATGACTTGTCTATATTTCTACAGAAAATCCGTACCAAGTGGCGTGTTTTAGTGAAACATGGTTGACGAGTGAACAACTCCAGTCCGCTGGTATAGGGAATTACAAATTGGTAAATTCTTTCTGCAGGCAGAAATTTAAACATGGAGGAGTAGCAATTTTTGTGAAAGAAAATCTATTTGCTCAGGAACTCAAAGTAAGTCATTTCTGTACTGAAATAGATGCAGAATTCACGGCTATACTTATTCATAGTACGGTTATAGTAACAACCTATAGATCGAACCGGGGAAGTTTTGATATATTTCTAAATTCTTTAGACAAATTGATAGAATTTCTCATTGGAAAATACACAAACATTGTTGTGCTAGGAGATTTCAACGTTAACTTCCTCAAAGACAGTAAAGAAAAAAACAGTCTCAATAATACCCTCCTCTCTTATAATTTTGAAACTCTGCTCTGTGAACCAACACGGGTTACCCAACATTCCTCCACATGTATTGACAACATATGCATTAATTTCAATAATGTTAGAAAATTTGGGATTGTAAAAGAAGATATTTCTGACCACTGGTTTATCGAATCAAAATAAAAAATATGAACCAGGAAAGAAATAACCAAAAAATAAGGAATGGGCAGACAAATAGCAATGGATGAACAGAATAGACTGGACCAACTACTGCCAAACTGACGATCCAAACACTCTCTCGGAATTCCTGTGTGAAAATATCACATATGCCATAGAACTTAAAAAACATTAAAAAAAAAATTGGAAAACCCAAGTGGTACACAGAGGATCTTAAAATAATGAGGGAGGACGTAAGACAAAAAAAACATCAATACACGAAGACAGGAAATTATGAAACAAAATGCGCCTATCATACAATTAAAAAAAAATACAGAGAAAATGTGAAGGGAGCGAAAAAGGGTATGTACGACAATGTTATTACAAACAGTAGGAATACTGCATAAACAGTCTGGAAAATTGTTAACGAAACACAAGGGAAGTCAGGAAACAGTATCAACCACAATACCTACCTTACTGCAAACGATTTCAATGAATTCAGCTCCACAATGATTGACAATATTATCAAACAAATACCCCCCACAGGTGTATCTGGAGATGAACTTGTGAAAATCAGCGCCAAAGACTCAGTATTGCTGAGCCCAACAAATGAGAAGGAAATAACAAGTGTGATAAAAGCTCTGAAGAATAGCTCAAGTATGGCTGTGTACAACATAAGTTCAAAAATAATCAAATTTATTCCGGAAATCTTAAGCAGACCACTTACACACTTAGTTAATACCTGCATGGAGAAGAGAGAATTTCCAGCACACCTCAAACTATGTAGAGCAACCACAATTCTGAAGAAAGGTGATATAAATGACTGCGATAATTATAGATTTATAACAATTACCCCAATAATATCAAAAATAATTGAAGTGATTGTCAAGGAGAGGATAACAAGCTTTTTGGAAAAGCGAAAATACCTTAATGACCAGCAATATGGTTTTCGATCTCTTAGATCAACCTCACAAGCTGTAACTGAAATGGTTCACCAAATAGCAAAAAATCTTGATGTGGGGATACACACACGTGCCATCCTGTGTGACCTATCGAAGGCCTTCGACAGTGTCTCACACAGAAATCTATTGACAAAGCTCTATAAACATGGAATACGTGGACCAGCTCTTCGTCTCATCGAAACATTTTTGACTGATAGACAACAATATATATATCACAATAATCTCTGAGGGCTATGTCCATTAAATGTCTTCTACTTTGTTTTTAACAGTCTCCTCACTATTACTCTCTTTCATATATATATTCCTGGACTCGGATGTCACGCAGGTAGCTATAGCTGCCTCCGTGGTGACGTTGGTTGTTGCCCTGGAATTCAGGGTCTGCTGACCGAAACCACAAATGAGCGGCTGGCTTCTGTTTGATGACTCCGTTGATTTGTCGTTTTCTACCAAGTGTTGTTCATCTTTGCACTTCTCCACCGTACTGATGAGGGCCGAGAGCCCGAAACACGTGTCTACGGTTAACACTTCTCTCTGAGGGCTATGTCCATTAAATGTCTTCTACTTTGTTTTTAACAGTCCCCTCACTATTACTCTCTTTCATATATATATTCCTGGACTCGGATGTCACGCAGGTAGCTATAGCTGCCTCCGTGGTGACGTTGGTTGTTGCCCTGGAATTCAGGGTCTGCTGACCGAAACCACAAATGAGCGGCTGGCTTCTGTTTGATGACTCCGTTGATTTGTCGTTTTCTACCAAGTGTTGTTCATCTTTGCACTTCTCCACCGTACTGATGAGGGCCGAGAGCCCGAAACACGTGTCTACGGTTAACACTTCTCTCTGAGGGCTATGTCCATTAAATGTCTTCTATATATATATATATATATATATATATATAATATTATAATAGGTAAGACATTGATGAGATAAAAAGTAGATTATGGCCATAAAATTCATAAGGGTTCCGACATGTGGGAATCGTCAAAATACTCTTTTAATGTATAGTAAGCTTTTGAACATAGCAGATTTTTGAGTTTTGTTTTGAACTTATTGAGACTATTGCAACTTTTGATATAATTTCGAAGCTTGTATATTTTTTTGTGGAGAGTGGTAAATAAATTATTACCATTTCTTGTTTTGTATTGGTGGTGAGTATTATTTTTTTCAAATTTATGTTAATTTTATTTATATACAAACAACACTTGAGTATGAAAATGCAGCACCATCAATCTAATGATTTGTTTTTGGGCTATGAATATTCTATTAGTCTCGATTGCATTTCGCCAAAGTATAATGAGGAATGATATGGCAGAGTAGACAAGTGCATAGTGCACCTGAATCAATATACTTTTCTGCAGCTCATATCTGATGGCAAAGTATGATTTAGAAAGTTTTTTTGATGTCAGTTCGATGTGTTTAGACCATAAAAGTGATCCATCAATTGTCACCCCCAGAAACTTTGTAGAATACTGGATCTGAATAAGTTCATTAGGTAACTCCGCGTTTTTATTAAAAAATACGATTTTAGTTTTGTGGGGATTCAATATAAGTTTGTTGGAATTGCAGTGAGTTGTCATTTCCTGAATTGCTGGTTCATTGCCTTAGACATGTCTACCATGGTAGGCTCGGCTATTCCCAGAGTTGTATCATTAGCAAAATTAATCAGGTAAAAACGTTTACTGATATTCAATGGAAGATGATTTAGAAAAAGAAGAAAAATGAGTGTGCCAAGAATTCAGCCTTGGGCCACCCCAGTATTCATTGTGAATTCATCTGATTCAACCCCATTTAGGTTCACAAATATTTTCCTGTTAGATAAAAATGATATAATCAAATCCAATACATTCCCTCTAATACCAATATTTACAATTTAGAGGCCACAAAGCCTTTATCAATAGAGTCGAATGCTTTCGACAGGTCAAGGAAGATTCCCGAAACATATTTCCTATCATCAATTGCTTTATATAGAAAGTCAGCGAAGAGAGTGGTTGCAGTTTCAGTGGATCTCTCTGACCTGAATCCATGTTGGGATTCAGCTATATCAGTCTTTCAAATATTTTTGAAAAAATACTGAGTAGACTGATGGGCCTATAATTGTCGATTTCTAACTTATCACCACTTTTATGGACAGTGATTATTTTACTGAGTTTCAGTACATTTGGAAATTCACCCTTCACAATGCACATATTTGTAAGAGATGTTAGGGGGGGTCAGATACACTATTGCAAACTTCCTTCAAAACTATCACTAGCACATCATCTGGACCTGTTGACATGGTATTCTTCAGGTTACCTAATATTGTTTTTATTTCCTCGGTCGTGGCTGGTTCGAAAAAAAAGGTATGCGGGATTATTTGACCAGTTGTACATATTTGAGATATGTTGGATCCGAAATGTTCCTCAATTTTTTCTCCATTATACTTGAGAAATATTCTCCGAAGCAATTTGCTGCTATTTCAGAATCAGTTATTTCCACATTATTTATGTTCAAGTGAATGTCAATTGTTTCATGATTTCTCCTTCCCAGTTTTGAATTTATCTCTCTCCAGATTTGTTTTATTTTGTTATCGGCACCATTGATATTTTCCTTACATTTTTCTCTTTTTGCCTTACTTATCAACTTTCGATAATTTTTTATTTTTATTTCATAAATCCTTTCCAAACACGTACTACTGGATTGCTTATACATATGAAAAGTATTGTCCAAATCATTTTTACAGGTCTATTCCGTAAAAAGCCGTTATTGAACGACCCGTTATCAAAAGACTGTCGGCTCTTAACGCGTGTGAACAATATGTCAAAAATACTTATTCCTTAAAAGGTGTCGCTAGAAATGACCTTGACAATTTCAGTAAAGAGATCCAATGAATGTTTTCAGGATGGTTAATGATAATTTTTCGTTCCGTGCTGAATGTTGCTAACTTCATAATCAAATGTCAGTATAGAATATATAAGTCTTGTTTATGATCAGGTATTCGAAGATCGGGGTAGTTGAGATTTTATTAAAAAATCATGGAAAATACCAAAGTTAAGAGAAAACGTTCTTCGAAGACCACCAGAACACAATATATGTTGTATTTAGAAACCCTCGAAAATAATGAACACTTTCGAACAAATAAATTTATTTATTTTTCATCAGAATTCATTAAATTGCATATGAAAAATATCAATACAACTTGCCTTCTATACAATTCTCCACCTAAAATGTTGATTAAACCTGCCATATCAAAATATAAATCCACAAAACTAGTTCAAGTCGTTAACAAACTGCACCCATTCTATTCCCGTTAGCGAACGTTAGACTCTGTACTCTGTCTGTCACTACCGATATCGTAACGACTTTATATTTTTACGGAATACGATTTGACACAAATATCGTTAATATAACGATAATAGTTGGATAACGACATCGCTATGAGTTATGGAATAGACCTGTTAGTGTGTTTCAATTCGTCGGTGTACCATTTGGTCTTTGTACATGGATTTGTGTTAGGCATTAGCGGACATATGTCATATGCCTGTTTGAATCGATCAATTATTATTTCAAAATTGATGAATGGTGGTGTTTCATTATCTATATCCCATATTATTCCATCCAATTTTGTTTTGAAAAAAGTGGTGTTTTTTTAAATTTTCCGATGATATTTAGTTGGTTCTGTTTTTATTTTGGGTCGTATGTCAGTGTAGTTATAGCTTAGGATGGTCGCTAGATGATCCGATAGGTGAGGATTAAATATTGACGGGGTGCATTGGTTGGGATCTAAGTTGGAAATCATGTAATCAATTCCACTAATGGAAGTTTTGTTTTTGTCAGTACAAATTCTTGTTGGTGATGTTAACATATTATGGCATTGCGTTGTCCCATAGAACTCGATGGTGCTCAATCCAGGCGTGGTCAGCGATTCCCGATTTTGATGTTTCTCCACGTTGAGTCCATTTCTTGTGCTCATCGAATCTTACCGATAACGGTCTCTTTGTCTCTCCAATGTAGGAATCTCCGCATTCACATGGAACTTCATAAATGCAATTCTTACTGATTTCATTTTTCTTGTCAGGTTTGGTCTTGGTCAGGAAACTCCGTAAAGTACTGCCGGATTGGAAGCAGCTCTTGATGTTGAACTTGTTTCCGATCCTTCTGATATTCTCGGAGACACCTCTGATGTACGGAAGGCAAATCACTGTGCTTTGTTGTTGCTCTTCAGATGTCTTCGTTCTCCGGAGTTGTTTCAATACTTCTTCTAGGAGTTTCTTGGGATATCCATTCCGGTGGAGGTCCTCTCTGATGTGGTTTAATTCGGCATCTAGTGACTCCACGTCGTTGCATATGTGCGTCGCTCTTCTACCAATGTTCTCACGATCCCTCTCTTCGTCGAACTCGGATGGTTGGAGCTGTAACTGAGGTACTGCCCCGTATGTGTCTTCTTTCTGTAGACGGAGGTGCGGATTTCATTGCCTATTCTCTCAACTTTCACATCGAGGAAGGGTAAGGCACTGTTGGTTTCCATTTCCATCGTGAATTTTATCGATCCCTGATTTTGTTAATTCTTGAAAAGAAATCCTGGAGATGTTTGTCTCCGTGATTCCATATAATGAAGGTGTCATCCACGTACCTCAACCACAGCTTTGGTTTGTGATTTGTTATCTTTTTGTTTTAGAAATGATTGATTTAATTTTCGAAACAAATTACTGTGTATTCCAAAATAAATTTTATAGGCAAATTTTAGGTACCCCAATGGGTTCTACAGTTTCACCAATTTTTGCTCAATTTGTTATGGATGACCTTCTAGAATTCTGTATCCCCAAACTTTCTTTTGAAATGCCTTTCATCAAAAAATATGTGGATGATATAATTTGTTCAGTTCCACATGATAAGATTGAAGAAACAGTTAATGTATTCAATAGTTTCAATCCGAACATTCAGTTCACAAAAGAAGAAGAAACAGATTATACGATACCCTTTTTAGACACTCCTTTGATAAGAACCGAAAACAATACCATTATATTAGATTGGCATATCAAATCTACCAATTCCAGAAAATATATCAATTATTTATCTCACCATCCATATAAAACAAAAATCAAGTTCATTTTAGGAATGAAGAGTAGAATACATAAAATAGTACACCCGTCTCTTCTAGATAAAAATTTAAAAAAACTATACGAAATATTGAGAGACAATTCGTATCCTCATAGCCTACTCAATAAATTATTATTAATACAATTCCTAATGAAACTGTCAATACAGATACTAATGTACCAAATTCCAGTAATATAATTACTTTCGGATCAATACCATACACAAAAATTTGTCTCCTAAAATTATTAATGTATTCAAAAGTGAATTCATCAGTATTAAAATATCACAAAAAAATATCCTTCCAATAAATAAATTATATACAAAATTAAAAGACGGATATTGTGCACCGATGAAAAACAATTTAGTTTATAGTATACCTTGTGGTACTTGTGATAAAAATTACATTGGGCAAACGAGTCAATTGAGTCATTGAAATCACGAATCACTGGTCATAAAAGTGACTGTAGACTCCAAAAACTTTCTTGTGCACTCTCTGATTATGTAGTGAACCAAGATCTTATAATGAATTATCATGACACAAAAATTATATATCAAGAACAAAATTTGACAAAAAGACTTTTTTTAGAAATGGTGGCAATTAATAGTGACGTAAATATCATGAATAAGAGATCTGACATCGACCAACTAAGCAAAATCTACTCGTATCTACTTTCAAAATGAACTTTTATTTAAATAAATATTCATACAGAATCCCCTGTACAACCTAACACAGAAACATCAACTACTCACAAAAATGCAAATGTCTGTCAGTGTGACAATTTTTTGAAGTCAAAATGTCGATATATCTTATACACTTATATTCGTTAATTTAATCATTTGTCATGTAAGTTCATACCAATTTTTCATATTTGATATTTTTTAACCATTCTTGTTTTTTAGCCTTGATAAAGACAGAATAAATTGTCGAAAGCTTGGAAAAGTGAAGAAGAGTTTTTCTTTATATAATATCAGACTGAATACCCGCTAATTCCTCAATATATATATATATATATATATATATATATGTATATATATATATATATATATATATATATATATATATATAGAAGAAGGTAGTCTCTTGACTGGACTAGTTGAAAAAAACTGAGTTAGGAAAACAAAAACCAATTTTATGTTTTCTTTGAGGTTGCAGTCAATAGGAAATGGCATGTAAAGAAGACTAAAGCTCGACAATTTAAAAAGAGTCTTTTCAATAGGAAATGGCCATGTAAAGAAGACTCGAAAGCTCGACAATTTAACAAAGAGTCTTCTTTACATGGCCATTTCCTATTGACTGCAACCTCAAAGGAAAACATAAAATTGGTTTTTTGTGTTTCCTAAACTCAGTTTTATATATATATATATATATATATCATATATACACATATATATTATATATATATATATATATATATATATATATATATATATATGAAAAGCATCAAATTATAGATAGCGACACCTATAATCTGTGCGGTGAAGCTTAGACCTGTTATCGTGGAATTTTGAAGACACGAAATTTCGTGCACATCAATAGTTCTCATTTTCTCGTTTTCTCTCTCTCTCTCTCTATATATATATATATATATATATATATATTTATAGTAAACTGAAGCCGATAGTAAGGAAGTTTCCTGCTACATATTCAACCTGTTACGGTGATCCCATGTACTATAAATGAAAAATTATGTCGATGGTTGAGGAAAAAGGTTGGGTAGAGACAGATAACCAAGCAAACTTTGAACAGCTTATTTATTCAGTTTACCTCGACTAAGACTCATTATTGAGGTGTTTGAATGAATTAGATGTTTTTCCAAACTCGTAATTCATATTCAGATATATTGACTTTGGATTAGCAGAAAATTGGACGTTATGGAACATTCTCGATCGCCGTTATTTTGTAAATTTCCTATATATAGCGGGTCATATGCGATAGGCGAGCCAGTCAGAAGTTAGTCTTGTGAATACTGTTGAACAATGTAATTTGTGTGAAATATAAAAGAAAATCGTTTGTTCTTCATGAGTTTCAAAAAAAAAAATACAGTTTTGTTATTTTTCAATTGGGTTAATAAAATATCATACCGTCATGTACTTTCTGGAAGTGCCTTTCGCCATTATACTTCCTGCGGAATTTCTTTAAACAAATTCCGCAGGAGAATTTAAATTTTCTAAGGCAGTCTAAATGCCAGTGGGCCCGTAGGGTGGCTTCGTTCTTGAACATTTTTTGGCATACATTACATCGTTTTCTACCTGGAATAAAAAAAATAATGTATCAATTTCCAATCAACGAGTCTATCGAAATTCCTATAAGCTACACTGAATGAAAAATATACCAATATGTTTGTTCTACATACATATACAAGTATGCGACAAACGTAAAATATCCTTAGTCATCGATACACCTACATTTGCCTAGGAAAATCATCATTCCCGGATGTTTTCGATTCAATTTTCTTTGATATTTGGATTCAGTACTGGATTTTATCTTTAAGATGGAATGAGACAGATTCGCTGCACAATTGCCCGGTGTGCAATCGGAAAGTGCACTCTACGACTACGTGCCAATTATATATATATATATATATATATATATATATATATATATATATATATATATATATATATATATATATATATATATATATATGAAGCACCTTCGGAGAAAACCCCAATGTAACGCCTATGCTATCCGTCTCCACGAATGAAATGGCAAAGTGTGTACTGAAGATCTCGCACTTTGACGTATTATTGTTGGGTTTGAGAGAGAAGGCGACTCCGTGGTCTTCCCCAGGTAGCGCCATCTCTTTCTGTATGAACGCCTCAATATCGGCAATATCATAACACCCCCGCAGAAATTCAATGGTACGCAACACGTTAGATCTATCGTAATAGCGGAATTTTCGACCCTTTTCAATGTTCGGTATGGTATTGTACGAGTGAAAAGATCGAAGCGACAACTCATATTCTTTTTTTGCATTCAATTCGATAGGGGTGCGAGGGCAAAAGGAGAACACGTGATTGTGACTGTTTACTCTCAGCAACAGCGACACCACCGCCGCTGTGACAGCATTTGAATACACACTTTTAATCATACATTATTTATTCAGACATTAGAATTTTCAAACAGAGATGACCGCAATTTATTTCAGTATAGGTCTGATATTGACGGTTATTGTAGAAAATCTTGACTTTGCCGCTGCTACCGCCATCCAAATAACTAACCAATTCCAGCATCGGTTTCAAATTCCTAAACGAATCGAAATACTCTACTTTATCGTTGGTTTTTCTATAAGCTACCCAATGAGTGCTGCTGTTTCGTGACAGGTCCATGTTGACGATGGCACATTCGTTCTTTCGAGGACCGCTAGATGGCAGGATGTCGCGCATGAACACGCCTCGAAAGTGCGGGATTTTCAATTGTTTGGCATATCGCACGATATCGATGTCGTACAGCGCTCTATCGGGTAGCTTTATTGGGAGTTTTTTTATTTTTTCAAGAAGAGTCCATAACCACCTTTGGCATTCTTCCTCACGTACAACCCCTTGCCTATGGATTCCATGGCCTTGTGATGACGTTTATCCTCTTCCAATTTCTTCTGAGCATTCTTAGCTCCACGACCGTTTTGGCAATGGCTGATGCTCCGCCGCTCAGTCACCTAGAGACTAAACCGGCGAATATGGTATCAGGGACACTTGCTTTGAAGGTATTATGCGAGGTACTTTGACTCGACGTTTTCCACCCAATTTCTTGATGGCCACTCGAGCCGCTTTCAGGGCATTAGATGCGGCCCGTTTCAATGTGGGAGACGGTTTCAGGGACTTGGCGATTTTTTCGATAACATGTCGTTTGAATGAGGCTTTACTGCGCTTGCCCATACCGAGATTTCTCTTGGCTTTCATGGCTCCGGTGACGAGAAGGGCGTTCGCACGTTCTCCAAAACCCGAATCTTTGGCTTTGACTCGTTCCCAAGCTGTCTTTGAGCACTTTATCCGCTTTGTGTCTATCTTCGAGCGATTTGCTCTGCAAATAAGCAATGTCGTGATGTTTGCAAGCAACGTCCAATGGATTGATGCCGGGATCGCCTCATGTCAACCGTTCTTGTAACCTTGTTTCAGCTGTAATAATAATAATTATTATTATATGCATTCGAGAGCACCGAAATAAAAAAATTTGCATTTGATGGCACCGAAATACTATAGGTATATGAAACTTAGTCCACAATACTGATAACCGCCTAGGAGATGAGCTTCGAACGGGAGCTTGTTTATCAGACTGTTGAGCACACCTTCACCCTCGTACACCAACATGAAGACTGACGTCACAGCGATGACATCACTAGTTATATAGATTTCAGCTGAGGTTCGATGGGGTGGAAGTCTATACTCATATTTGAGATTGAGGGTAATTGAGGGTAAATGAGGGTAAATGGGGGCAATTGAGGGTAAATGAGGGTAAATGAAGGTAATTGAGGGTAAATGAGTGTAAATGAGGGTAATTGAGGGTAAATGAGAGTGGTTTCTATAAACATGATTGATGCGGCAGCGAGTGTCAGTTGCAGTTTAGACGTCGAAGCGTAAACATGTCCCTGCTACCTGATTCCGACTGTTATGGCATTACTTTGAACGGATTCCAATATTATATCGGCGGAGAACCTATAAATATTTGATGGTGGAACTTTGAAGCTGGGAAGTGATTAATTTGAAATAATCGATGGTTTGAAGGAACTTTTAACCAAAAAGCAGCCGATAAATTTCACAGATCAAGATATTCTCAATTATAAGACGATTCTGGTGCTCACCAATGCACACAAAAGATCCGATGGAAAAATTAACACTAAAAGGTCATGGAAATACAAGAATATAATTTCCAAATTGTTTCCACCCAAGAGGAAATGGAGTCCAAAGGAGGGTAAAGACTAAAGAAGGGAAATGGACTGAAGAAGACAGCTACTAAAGTGGAAATGAATAACGATCATCCTGTAGATTCCGATCAGAACATGGAGGTCGTTCAGCAAGAGCACACGCTTCCCATCGAGAACTTTGACGTTTACGATGTGGGGCATAGAGGCGGCGGTGGTGATGGAGGGGGGAGTAAACATGGCAACCTATTCCCAAATTCCTTCCGAGCTGTTATCTGTGATCCTAGCAGATCAGGAAAAACGAACCTTATGATGTCGTTACTGTTGCATAAAAACGGCCCCAAATTCGCAAATGTCTACGTCTATTCGAAATCCTTGTATCAGCCCAAGTATCAATTACTCAAAGTGCTGAACGGTATGGATGATTACTATCGTTTCGGACGTCCATCGTCTTAATGTATTAAAAAGGTTTTCACGACGTTTCGAATGCTTGTATCTGCAATCGTCTTCAGGTGAATACTGACAAGTTTACGTGCTACTAACCAATTTATATGACTGTCGGCGCAATGATGCGTGCAATTCCGCCATGTGCAGCGGTGCGTGTAGTTTCGCGCGGTGTGGTGGTGCGTGAAGTTTCGCGCCTCTGCAGCCCGCCGGAAAGAGCAAGCAGGGGTTTCCATACGTTCTTGATCTCAACGCTTGGTTGACTAAAGGCGTTATTGGCTTCGATGTAGGCGGCCTCTTTGAACTTTTGTTTGAACCAATGCTCCTCTCTGTGTAGAACATTTGCGTCGTCCCATAGAACTCGATGGTGCTCAGTCCAGGCGTGGTCAGCGATTCCCGATTTTGATGTTTTTCCACGTTGAGTCCATTTCTTGTGCTCATCCAATCTTACCGATAACGGTCTCTTTGTCTCCCCAATGTAGGAATCTCCGCATTCACATAGAACTTCATAAATGCAATTCTTACTGATTTCATTTTTTTTGTCAGGTTTGGTCTTGGTCAGGAAACTCCGTAAAGTACTGCCGTATTGAAAGCAGCTCTTGATGTTGAACTTGTTTCCGATCCTTCTGATCTTTTCGGAGACACCTCTGATGTATGGAAGGCAGATCACTGTGCTTTGTTGTTGCTCTTCAGATGTCTTCGTTCTCCGGAGTTGTTTCAATACTTCTTCTAGGAGTTTCTTGGGATATCCATTCCGGTGGAGGTCCTCTCTGATGTGGTTTAATTCGGCATCTAGTGACTCCACGTCGTTGCATATGTGCGTCGCTCTCTCTACCAATGTTCTCACGATCCCTCTCTTCGTCGAACTCGGATGGTTGGAGCTGTAACTGAGATACTGCCCCGTATGTGTCTTCTTTCTGTAGACGGAGGCGCGGATTTCATTACCTATTCTCTCAACGTTCACATCGAGGAAGGTTAAGGCACTGTTGGTTTCCATTTCCATCGTGAACTTGATCGAATCCCTGATTCTGTTAATTCTTGAGAAGAAATCCTGGAGATGTTTGTCTCCGTGATTCCATATAATGGAGGTGTCATCCACGTACCTCAACCACAGCTTTGGTTTGTATTCTGCCTCCCGTATAGCCAATTCCTCGAACCACTCCATGTATATGTTGGCGATGATTGGAGAAAGGGAAGATCCCATCGGGAGTCCGTCGACTTGAGAGAAGAATCGGTCCTTTTCCTGGAAATATGAGTTCTGTAGGCAGCACTGCAGTAATTCCAATATTGCGTGGGTAGGTAGGTCAGTCCTCGCTTGCAGCTGGTCATCCTCTTCGAGTTTCCTTATGATGATTCCTCTATAGGAACATTGGTGTAAAGGCTCTCCACGTCGAAGCTGATGAAACGATCTTCTGGTCCAAGTCCAACATCTGTGATGGTGTCAACGAAGTGCTTGGAATTCTTGACGTATGAACTGCTATTTCCTTGTAAGGGTTGAAGTATCGGTAGGAGGTATTTCGATAACTTGTAGGTTGGTGAGTTCCGTGAGCTGGTGATCGGTCTCAGTGGCATGTCTGGCTTGTGGATTTTTGGAAGCCCGTAGAGATGCGGTGGTTTGCTGTAGTGTGGCGTTAGATGTGATCGTTCGTTGTCTGGAATGAAGTGTTTGAATTTCCTCAGAATGTTGTAGATCTTCCTTTCTATAGTGGGTGTCGGATCCTTCTTCAAGAGTTTATAGTTCCCTGTGTGGAGTAACGACTCTATCTTGTCATCATATGTTGTGGTGTCCATGATAACCGTGGCGTTTCCTTTATCGGCTGGATGAATCCTTTTGTAGAATTTTTAGGGTCCTCTGTTCCCCTGCAGTGATGTTACTCCGGGGATTCCTCTCCTTCTCGAGTGTCTCTCTCACTTTCCATCTGAACTCTTCTGCCTGGATGGGATTCATTCTGCTGCTGGTTGACTCTACAGAGCTTACAATGTCCAGGATAGGTATTGTTTTAGGTGCAACTGCAAAGTTCAATCCCTTTTCCAGCAGGGACCCCTCTACTCCTGTAAGTGGTTTAGTTGAGATATTAATAATGGTTTTTTTACCTTTGCTGCTGGTTTGTGGAGACCGTGTTCTCCCTGACCACGCTTACCACGCCTGGACTGAGCACCATCGTGTTCTATGGGACGACGCAAGTGTTCTACACAGAGAGGAGCATTGGTTCAAACGGAAGTTCAAAGAGGCCGCCTACATCGAAGCCAATAACGCCTTTAGTCAACCAAGCGTTGAGATCAAGAACGAATGGAAACCCCTGATTGCTCTTTCCGGCGGGATGCAGAGGCGCGAAACTTCACGCACCACCACACCACGCGAAACTACACGCACCGCTGCACATGGCGGAATTGCACGCATCATTGCGCCGACAGTCATATAAATTGGTTAGTAGCACCTAAACTTGTCAGTATTCACCTGAAGACGATTGCAGATACAAGCATTCGAAACGTCGTGAAAACCTTTCAAATACATTAAGACGATGGACGTCCGAAACGATAGTAATCAAGTTACCACATCGTCTACAACCTTCAAACAAAGGTATAGATGAAATTGACTATTTCCCATACAGAGACAACGATGAAATCATATCTATGGAGGATGCTCGATCTCACTCCATATTCATCTTTGACGATGTGGCCTGTGATGGACATCAGAAAATTCGGGAATATTTCTCAATGTGCAGACACAAACACATCGATGCCATCTATCTCTGTCAGACTTATTCGAAAGTACCCAAACAGCTGATACGTGACAACTGCAATATGATTGCGCTCATCAAACAGGACGAAATCAACTTGCGGAACGTTTTCGATGAACACGTTTCCCCCGACATGACTTTCGAACAATTCAAAAAGCTGTGTACGGAATGTTGGTCTCAAAGCCAACACGATGCCCTCGTCATAGTCAAAGACTTTGACTTGAACAATGGCAGGTACCTCAAAAACTTTGATATGTATATAAAAATATAGTTGCGTGACGCTTCACGTCATTCAGCGTCGAGATGTCGAACGAGAGGGTTGTTAAAGCCATGCGCGACCGAAAAGTGGCAGAACTTCGACGAGACTTGCGGAAAAAATACCTAGCCCTAACACTTGGAAAAAACGAACGAGACGATACGCTGACTGAACTTTTCAAACCGATATCTAAACCGCTACAACAAATTGCCAAGTTATCAAAAACCCTAAATAAATCCATTCTCAAAGTCAAGAAGGAGGAGCAGCCTGAAGTTAAAGATGAGAATGAGTCAGAAGGAGAAGAAGAAGAAGATAATTCTCAAAGCGAGAGAAGCAGTGATGAAGAATATTATTCTGACTAAGACAGCATGTTGCCACGGAATTTTTCCGCAGCTCTAATGAACGAACATCTTAATCGATATCCCACCATGTCACGTGAATACATCGCTCAACATTGGAGACATGATAAACGTATAGATAAGGTATATGGACCTGTGTATGACGTCAGCTCCCCCGGTTGGTTTTTGGGATCCAAGTCAATCCGCTTTGAAGAAGTATATATCGAAACGGGACTTTGAACAACAATTTGAATCAACTCCCGGACTATATCAAGTGATATTTCACACCAGGCCCCGGAACTATAGCGAAGATAACTTGAACGACTACCGAGATATATTGGAGTTGACTGGATGTCATAGAA
>JAFIRS010007955.1:0-20623 GCA_018342105.1 Gonioctena quinquepunctata | reverse complement strand
TTAGACTTTTATTGTCTTTTGAGCAATTATGAGTTATAATAATTTTGACAGTGTATGAAATTGATTGTTTTATAGTATTTTGACATTTTTATCTATCCATATTCTACCAAGGCTCACAATATACATAGAATTTCAAAAGTTATTCACAAACAAACTCTTGAAACCATTAACCATCTAGTAATTATTCTTTTGTGTGTTTTTTTTAAAATTTAATGGCATAACATAAATAAAATATATATTATATATATATATATATATATATATATATATATATACATAAAAGATGTATTTCCGAACTTCTATAAGTCAATACATATATATATATATATATATATATATATATATATATATATATATATATATATATATATATATCGCTCTGTATTCATTGATCTCCAAAATTTCTAGGAGATCGACTTTACGACCTTTTTTTTGTACTGATATTCGTTTTGCCTGTTTGGCCTCTGTAAAAACCAGAACCACAAGTTGTATTATGTACTCCAGATCTTCCAGATATCCTAGTTTTATACCAGTTGTTCTCAATACATTTACGTGAATTATTATCTGTTTGAATGAATCAGGTTTCAACTATAACCATTCTCAACTACAATTTGTTTGATATTATTCAGACAATTACGTGAATTCCACCATTTCCCAAGTGGATAAAATGAAATATCTTGGTGTATTTATGAATACCCATATAAAGATTATTCGATGGAAGAATCACAAACTGTTCAAATTATAATACATCATATCATAAAAATAAATAATACATTGCACATGTGATTATAAAATTTCGAACAAAGCTTGAGTTTTGCAGAATAGTATTTAATTTTTATAATTTATACGGTTTATTCTACAGGTGGAATCGAATTAAACGAGGTTTCTAGACGACGAATTTTTAAATTTTGTGAGATTTTAAGAAATTCATCTGAGGAAATTAATTATTAACGCTTCACAAAGTGAAGGAATATGAATAAATACTGGTTATCTACTGCTGAGCTTACACAATAGATGTCGACTGAACATTATTATATTTTCAATGACACCTACATTCCAGATTTTTGCGCTTATTATACTGGCCTACTATGCCTCGTTCCAATTCCATCTTTCATATGCCATAGTTGGCAGGGGAGCAGCGAGTACTAGTTTCATAAGGATTCTATAACAATTACAAAAAAATATTTTGGAAATAATTCACAGTCGTATACGTTATAAAATGCAACATTGATTCTAGAAATCAAACACATTTATATTTTCAAATCTCTAGACATCCCTCAAATAGTACTTTTCGTTTTCTGCATCTCAACTTCCTATGGAAGTTGATAATGACAGCTATCCATTCAAGAAAGACAAATCAGTGAATGTATTAACGGATTGTGCTATTTTGGATTCAGAAATACTTTGTAGTAATGTTCAATTGAACAGCAACGTATCGTTTGAAAATTATGAACCTAAAATATTTCACATTGAAAATAATATTACCACTTATCAAAGGAAAACTTGTTTCAGGAATCACTTATTTCGTTCTTTATCACAAATATGAGTTTAGGAATGAATTGCAATTCAAATTATCTATCAAATATTGTATATCTTTTTTTTTCGATCACTTGTGGAAATCTGACAAAGAGTGTACATATTCAAAGATAGTTCAACTCAATGTGATCTATTTGGAACGAATCACCTGTTACTCAATGTCTTTTTTTAGCGGAAAGCTTTCAATGTGTTTCTCATCTCATGAGGTACATTCTTGAGAATTGTTGTCAGGATTTTGTTAATATATTTCAATCTCATCCCTTTATTTTTTATATCATTTCTATGTGTAATTCCTCTCGAGATGTCACGGTATTATGAGTTTTGAACATTGTTTGAACATTGAATTTGTTTTCGATACTCTGAATTTTTCGGAGGAACCAAGAATTGTATTTGTCACTCAAGGATGTTGTTGCCAATGTTAGTCTTGTTGATTGCTGTTTTCAATTTGTTTGATCGCTCTATCAATAGAGCTGTACGAAAAAGCATCACATTCAATGAAATTTTTTATGGAAACAAACTCATTTCTGGAATTTCTTATTTGACAGTTTTGATGAGCCGTCTTTTAAATCAGTTCCTAGATATTCAGTTCTTTCCACTATTTTTCAAGGTACATGCGTTAACGGGAAAGTGTCAAATTGAATGGAATTCAACATTATACTTTTCACGGGGTAGTAAAAAAAGCATATTGAATGACCAATAGAAAAAATCACCTAATTTTCCAAGACGTCAAAATTCACATTTAAAAATTGAATTCTATTAAGGGCGGATTGGTGGATTACAAGATCAGCTATGAGGAATCGATAGTAAAATAATCTGTCAGAACTAGGTACATTTGTACATCTCGCTGCTCGATATAAACGTTGGATGGGTGGCTTAAAAAAATATAGAAAGGCAATACAAAATAAAATTGAAAAAAATATTTGGTGATAAATAGAATAGAGGATGTATTTTTACAGACTTTAGATAGTTGATGCACAAAAATTCCGAGTTATTTGATTAGTCATAGACACAGGGTCTCAGAGAGCATATATTCTGAAGCCTACTGCATAGAAATTAGGCTTCGAATCGAAACGGATGGAACAAATTTTCATTTTCTTTCTGAAGGTGCCACTACGTCTGTGCAAACACATCATTGTTATGATGTCAATTTGGCTAGTAACAATTACCGCTGCACTGTGGAAGTACTCGATCAACAGATGATTTGCAACGGTATTCCTCCAATTTCCGATGGACCTTGGATGGATGGACTCAGAAGTTAAGACGTTCACATTAGTGTCATATCAAGAATACAGATCCAATCGAAATACTGATTGGAGCAGACGTAGCTGGAAAATTATATTCCGGAAGAATACATAACCTATGGTGTGGATTGATGGCAGTAGAGACCTTACTAGGCTGGAGATTGATAATTCCCTCTCAACGGCAGAATACAGAAGTAGTAAATGTATGGGAGCTCGACATTTTGGGCATAGACGACCCTGTAGGAAGGAACTCGCGAGAGGAAATTACAAAGGCGGCTAAAGTTATAATTTTACAAACCAGTTCCACGAATGACGAGGGTAGGTATGGAGTTTGATTACCATGGCTAGAAGATAACCCACTCCTACCTGATAATCTTTCACTTACTGAAAAAAGACTTGCTCTTACGCTAAAGAAGCTGAATAACATAACAGCTCTCCGAGTCTCATGATGGTGTTTTCAAAGAATGGTTGCAGGAGGGGATTATAGAGGTAATAAAATCTTTAAATGACACAAACAGAATACACTATTTACCGGAGTTATTCATAAAAATAGTGCTATAACAAAAATAAGACCCGTTTTTTATGCTTCAGCGCATGAGAGAGACGAACCATCACTCAATCATTGCGTTGAGAAAGGTCCAAATCTAATTGAACGTATACCTTCAATTCTGGTTAGATTTCGCAAAGGCAAAATCGGTGTAGTATCTGATATTTGTAAAGCCTCCTTGCAGATCAGTCTTCAGAAAGCAGATAGGGATTTTTTACGATTTTTGTGGGTCGACGAAAATGGTGAGGGAATAGTTCATCGGCATAGGAGAGTGGTATTTGGTGTGAATTGTAGTCCATTTTTCCTCGGAGCAACTATAGAATACCATCTCAGTACGACCCTGGAAAAATGTTGTGAATTTGACTCTAGATATAGTGAAAAAACAATTGGAGATTAACCATTAGCTTCTATGTAGATAACTGTATGGCTAGCCTTCCCGTTCAAGATTCATTGAAGAAATTCATTCGAAAAGCAAGTAGCATTATGTCTGATGGAAAATTGGACTTGAGAGGTGGGAGTTTACGCAAACTGATGGTAAAGACTCCGAAGTTCTTCTTCTTGGATTGATTTGGAATCGAATACAAGGTACACTCCCAGAAAACATTTTGAGTGAAATTTACGTCATTTCGACCTTCAAATAGGTCAGCGCCCAAATTGGCGAAGGTAATTCTCACGTTATAATTACCTTCAATTTACCAATATGGCAAAGATAATGGAAGTAATTCAGATATTAAAAATTGGGCAATCAAGACATTTTGCCTAATAAGTCGAAGGCATAGGTAGAATTGCCTTCAGAATAATCGACTGATGGTAAAAGTTTGGTCATTTCTACCCATTCTAGGTTATAAACACTATATTAAAACAAACAGTCGAAGGTTAGAAGAAGATAATAAAAGTTTATTGCATATTGTATCTTAACGTACATGATCATCCGTAAAAGCTTTGAAGATGAACATGGCTCATGAAAAAAAAACTGTCAAGAAACGTATAGCAGACAATGATGTATGCTAGTGATGGTTTCGCATTCACATCTTGTTTGAATTTTATTTGTGATACAAACTTTTCTCTGGGAATGTTGAATTTTACTTATGTGAAACAAGTGGGCTCCTTCAAAATATTAAATTTGTATTGAAAAAATTCATGAAATTAAATGTACTTCCTCAACTTTTTTCATCAAACACTGCCGAAACTGATTCCATAGATGAAGTATGTATATACATATCATATACTTCAATCTATCTATCATCAATATGTAGTCGATTCAAGAAAATTATGGATCATTTTTGCAATGACCGCAACGCTTCAAACCAAAAAATATGGCGTCTATCTCATATGGGACCTTTAAGTCACATTTTCCTAAAATTTCAACTTTGAGAAAACATAGGCTTTATGCAAAGTCGAAAGTAACCTTCATTCTTGACTGTGAAGTCCATTTTCCTTATCTTGGGATTTCAGACCCTTTCAAATTTTGGTCACGTGATGAAGTACAAATTTGTTATGGGATGTTTTTTCACGCGATATGTCTATGCGTTCCGTGCTCTAGTTGGACTGGAATCGTGGATAATAAATTTATATTGATGTTATTCGATATTCTGGGCAGAAACACTAAAATGATCATTTTCTACTTCTTGTTAATGGTAGAACCAAGTATCTCTCTCTAGCCTATACCTAGTTACTCAAAGAAAACGATATATACTACAAAACCGCGTAAAAAGTATTTATTCTGAAATTGAAGTGTTTATTCTGGAATTGAACATCAAATATCAGTGGTACGCGATAATTTTATTAATCAAATGGTGTGTAGTGATTGGCTCAAAAATTGTAGTTCGACATGTATGAAAGTACTCTTAGAATGCTAACTTTACAGAATGCCGTGCTCGGAAATATCCAATACAATTTGTTTGTCAATTGTGACTACCTCTGGAAAAATCGAGATATGATTTGCTTAAAAACTTCAATTCGATGTTTTCGGACGCCGCAATGATTAGTGTTGAAATTTTCGAAGTCATCTTTTCAACACATCAATCTTTTATCGTTTTTCTATTTGCTCTCGTTTTCTTGCACTTTATTCAATACATTTTTTCAATCCATTTGCTCCAGCTGGACCAACTTCATGGAATTTCATTTCGTCGTATCATTGAAAACGTCACGGCAGTAGTTTACCGCCGGCGACAGACGACGCTTGTTGAACGCAGCTTATCTAGGCAATTTTTTGTTCATTCTGTCAATCCATCCATCACCGGCATAACCTAACATAACCCTGTTTTGTATTGCCTCCGTCGATGGTTAACACATTTGCTTTCATATTTTATTCATAAAAATGGATGATGATTGTTTTGAAATAGTTGCCGTCATTAGAAGACATGGAGCAGCACATAGTAGAATATTTTTATGTATCACATAAATGGGAACTTGATGGCCCTGAACTTTGGACTTTGGGAAGTGTGGGTTCGGATTATATTCCCATTCTGGCAGTTAATCGATAGTAGTTGATGGTATACCTGTATCATTTATTAATTCTATTCGAATTTCTACTTGGCATTTTATAGATTTCTGAAATTCAGCTCCAAAATAAATTATTTGAAGAGAGTGAATTGTATCATGTCATCCTCATCCGAATCGATTAGGGCGTCAATATCTGATAATAGACCCAGTCACTTTGAGGAATTCATTTTTGGTAACTTTGACTTCGTTTTAGATATTTAATCTTATTAGACAAATATTGAAGTAATTTATATTTATTTAATATTGTAGTAATTTTTGAACTAGGACAAAAAATACCTAGGCAACTTATTTGGTGCCAAAATAAGTAATGTAGAGTGTATAGTAGACCTATTTATCGACTCGTTTATTCCCTGACTATGTGAACATACATGAGGTAATAATTAGATGAATATTTACTAAGAAGTATTCCCTGATAGTTCAAGTATTTTGAACACATTTGGCTGATCACCTTTGGGTGAAATTCAACCTAATAAATAACTCTATTGACCCATGAGGCTGTGTAGGTATATTTGAAGTTCATAACGAGTAATTTCATACGATGCATTACGCCTATTGAGTTTATGGTTTTTGAAGGAGATTCGGTGGTCTCAGTTACAGTTTCAATAATTTGAATCATAACTTTGGAGTTAGTTAGTTGTTGAAGGTGGAATATTTGGTCAGAAATAGTTAAATTCGGACTTCTTCAAGACATTTTCCTATAATGTTAGTTGGGCCAAGCGTCAGTGAATTCAATGGTACAAATCTGAAAGATACTGCTGTTACAAAGAAAATAATTCTCTCGATGGCCCACAGAGTTCTCGATCTTATGAGATTCACTTGTCCAGCAATATTGTATCCCATTGTTGGAACTGTTTTGGAAAAAACAACTTCGCTGGGACTATCCAGTAGATGATGGATTCAAAAGCTCTTTCATCAGCTGGGTGGAAGAATTACCTACCCTATTTAGAGATGATACAAATCACAGATGGATTCATTTTAGTATCAGAAATATTGTACGTATCAGTCTCCCTACCTCCGTCAATGCCAGCAAAAATGCGGTGATTTTCTTGACAGTAGAAAGCAACCAAGTTTCAGTTCACTTACTAGCAGGTAAATCCAGAATTATCAGCTGCAACTATAGGGGCAAGACTCTACGATGAAGTAAAACAAAATTTCGAGGTGGAACTCCGGAGCTATTTTTGGAGAGATTCATCAACCGTGATTTCATGGATTCGACGGAGTGAACCATAGGCAACATTTGTTGGGAATCGGGTACAAGAGATACGTCGCCTGAGCGTAACTGTATCGTGGCGACATATTGCAGGCACGTCAAATCCCGCTGATCTCCCGTCCCGGGGATTTTCTCCTCGTCAATTCTATGAATCCAAATAGTGGGAGGTACCCACATAGTTTTACAATCACTCAACATCATGGTTAAATGAAAAAATGATATGCGATGAGGATGAAATCTCCAAATCTCAGGAGGACTTTTATTTTTTTATTTGACGACTTTATCCCATGTAATCCAGAACGAACTTTCCAATGGTTGTTACTATGAATGAGAGTATAGATGAAAAATCAGAAAATACATATTTCAGAAATTCCGATGGAGGTTTGAAGAAAAATTACTTTTGTGATTTGAATTTCCAAATATATAATATGACTCTCATACGTATATTTACACACATATACATACCAACGTGTATATGGTATTAATAATACTACCACTGAAATGCTTCTATTATAAGTATTCGAATGCCAATAATAACTTATTAATTTGAAATATAGTTGAAAAAAAACGACTCATTTTCATTTTTGAATCCTAGTTGTCAGTTATTTATTATGAAACCTATCAAAAACTCCAGACTTCAGTCCAGCCAGCTGATAAGCACTAGTATTAGACATATCCCGACGTTTAATAATGAAGTTTTGTTCTTTAAAAGTTGCCATGAGAATCAAAATAATCGATGAAATCTGATAAAATTCGTTAAAAAGGTATGATGATGAAATATTACTCGGGATCGTATAGACGGCAAAATAAAACACGCAATTTTGAAAAAAGTTCAAGTTTTTTGCTCATATTATCTAGATATTTTTGCGTGAGTATGCATCACTCGTATATTTTCCAACATATTGCCACTGAGGCAGGATTACCCTTTCACCATGGAAACCAGAGCCTCTCACCATGGAAACCAGAGCTAAATATTTCTCGCACGCGTATCACATTAATGTAGGCAATCCTAATTTCGGAACTACGTCTAAACAGCTTGAATTGTGTTGCCTACCTTTTCAGAATCAGCGTCTATGATTTATATTTCGCCGGCCTACGGGCCAGTCTATGTGTTTACTACAATTCCTACGATTTTCTTCCTTGTTTTTCTGAACACCCAACTGAGATATTTTAGTCTAACTTTGATGACGTGAATTCAGAGCAACCTTTTCGCTGTAAAATTATTGGCTCATTCTTTTACCAAGAATAATATTCAATTTGTGATTTTTGGTGAGATTATACTATGGGTATGGAAATTTGTTCATGATAGCAGATGGTGATATGTGATTATGGCATTGGAAACTCTGACGCAGTGCTTAATTTCTAAACATTCAAGTGTAGGAACGCTACATTTAAGTGTAGGAACGCTCATTTATTCTTATAAACCACCCTCTCTAGTAGCCTATGCTGTGATCAGTGTTGCCACTGCCACTGTGATGTGTGTGCGGTGGTGCTGGCGTTGTGAAGGATTGGGGGGGGGGGGGGGTAGGCCGGTAGGCGGAGGGTATTGTTTTGTTATTGTGTGGCGCGGACGAGATGACTGACCTCCCTCCCTGATTCGGTGCATCACAATCGCTTGGCAAGGCGCTTATTATCTGCTTACGATCCGCTCGCGAGCAAAGCCTAAAATTGATCCTAATTGAAAATTTTTTAAATTTGTAGTTTTAGAGTTACGTGCGTTCCCTTGCATTCCGGGAAAATAGGAATTTTCCATTCTGTTTATCGGCCCCTCCACCACGAAAGTCCGTGGGGCCCCCACGAGCGGCAAACGACGTCAGATATTCAAATTTTGGCCAAAATGATACCCCACAATTGAATCAACCAAGGTTTATGATACACGAAAATTTGTTTTTTTCATTACTTCGTGACCCATGTTGTTCAACAAATGCCAGCTATCAATTTGGGTTCCAAATAGAAAAATGGTTTGAATTTCAATGTACCTATAGTGGTAGTAACATAACAGTATTCCAAACTAAAAAGCCTCCGATATTCGGGTTGTTCTATTCACCATGTAAATTCACTTGATCACCACAAAATGGCTTGTGAAACTAATGGTATTTTATTTTTTCAAATATTTTGCGACCATTTTTTTTTGAAATTCTGCCAAAATTTTGGCTGAAATTATTCAGAAATCATTTTTCAATTGAGTTTTACAACAATTACTCTCAGTGAGAGACGTGGACAAAATTAAAAATAAAAACTTACAAGGAAGGAGAATCATTTGTCGATTTTTCAATAGTGTCATTTTGTCGAAACAGTTGGAGCCTCCCCTTCCAGAGATGCTTCAATCTCCTGATTCTGTGAGCATGTGAATAACAAAAAAAATATGAATTGCTTTTTGGAAAATGATTGTTCGTTAGATTTTGATACTGTTGCAGAATATTCTGGTAAAGAAAGGAACATTCTCAAATATTTGGTCTAAATACAAGTCCATTTATTCAAATAAACTTGGATGGACTCACGTATGAACACGAAATCAGGGTGCAGAAACCACACAGATTTTTTGTGAAATTTCAACCGGTTTCTATTGCTCATTGTTAAATATCTACATACCTATCTGTGAACATTTTATGTAATAATTTTTATAATAATTTTTTATGTCATAACCATAAAAAATGTCTGCAAAACAAGTGCAATAGCACTTATTTCTCATCAGCTTTATTCAGTTATTTATTTTTATTGTAAGATATCCCTTATATTTGTGGAATCAAGATTATTATCATATTATAATTCCTTGAACCCAAGCTTATGGCATAATGAATGAGAGTCAATTGAAAAAAATGAGATAGAAAATAATAATTCGGAGAAAATAAACCACCCGACACCAAAAGAATCGTGAACACAATTGATCTGTTAAGAAAAAAGTCGATAGAAAATTTGAGTCAGCCAATTTCATAGATTCATTCTTCAAAGTGTTACTGAATACTCGACTCGCTCTCGTCTCCTTCATTAATTTTTGAAAAACAGGGGTTTATTATCTCCCACAACTGAAAACTGAAAAACAGTTCTATTCAATATTGATCAATATTGTTGTCGACGACTCCTCGAGAAAAGTTAATTTCTTTATCAAAGCAAATCCGGTGCCTTTCATTTTATTTGAAACGATTGCCATATCACTCTCATTCATAAACTGTGATGAATTAGAGATTCGAATATGTGAGAAGTAATTTTGAGCCACAGTGTATAAAAGTATTTTCACTGGTTTCACAGACACGTTCACCGGAAAGCATCCCAATTTTATATCCCCTGCATTTGTTATTGGCAATAGAACACGTCATTAAACAGCTTTCCAGCAGTGAACTACATTTCCACACGTTTCCGGTTTACTGCAAACGGAATATCCACCAACGGTGACAAAAAACACGCCATTTCACACCGGCTGCGGATCTGCAATAAAAAGGCCCGTGTTTCTTTGTTATTCAGACAGTGAATACTATTGAAATACACTTTTCCGGAAACGTTAGAAAAGTGATAGTATTTTGTTATGATTTGGCGATAAAATGAATATGGTGAAAATTGTTTGTTCTTAGAAATATTCCCCTATTACAAGGTAACGGAGGATTCAATAACATTCTTGAATATCCCAGATTGAATTATAGACAATTCTCGAATCATTTTATCAATATCTAATGATTTGGATATATTCATTGAGAATTGGCAAAATCATTCAGGGCAAGTATTTGAAGTGTAGGCCAATCATTCGAGGTTTTTTCGTGACAAAAATAGTACCAGGAAACCGACTGTGCTATCATAAGAAAGACGATACGTAGTTATATCATATAATGTTTTCTACTCGCAACTATCATTGCTTGATTCTTTATGAACGTCTGAGAGCAGAAACTCGTGTTTGTTTTTCATATTTTGCTTGTAAAATGGAAACTAATGCAGCAATATCGATGCTCTCAATGGACTCATTGTAGGAAATCAAAATGCAAATGAATTAGCCCTAGCGCGACTTGATTGTATTATTGTAGAAAAATTCAGCGTTCCATTTTTCGAATTGTGGGCAAGTCCTAGAAGTGATAGGTATGTTCTCTATGTGTAAAAAATTCAGGCGTTGTCGTATCATTAGTTTTTGAATGATTGCAAATGGCATTTTTCAATGCACTTCATTGGAGCATTGTTCTAAAACATATTGCAAGTAGAAGTATAGTTCTACAAAATGTCCATTCTGATTTTGCGCCAAAATGCTGCGAAATAGGTGAGAAATACTTGCAAACATGACCAAAATTTTGTGAGCACGTGAAAGCGGCTGAGTAGTGGGGGTAGAACAGCGGATTCATGAGTTGCGCGCAACGCGCTTGTATTACTATATATATAGGCTTTCCCACTACTCAGCCGCTTTCACTCGCTCGCCCGTTTTTGGTCAATTTCTAAAAACTAGAGATGATTATATATGAAACATCATCTTACTTAGAAGTACTAGCCTCAACTAGTAATAACTCGAGCATAATCTTCAACATCAATAAAATCATTTCCATCCCCACTCAATCATTTTTCACTTCACTACCATCTATAAGAGAGATCATTCCTAAACTCATCACGTTATTTCACGCTCCTTCAAAAAAGTAATTTATAATATCCCTTGTCACGGATGTAATGAACAATATATTAGATAGTAGGCAAACGCGAAAAACTTTATCAAACAGAATAAGTTTCCATAAAAGTGTAGTCATACCACATGGAGTAGACATTCATATTTTACCTTCAAACCCCCTCAACAAGTTCATTGAAAAAACTTAAACCTAAATCAATTCAACAAAAGATTTTTCGTTAGAAATTCTGCTCTCTACTCTTTAATTTCTAGCAATCCGGTTATGCCAAGGTTATACGGACTCCCAAAGATTCACAAGATCGATACGCCAATTGGCCCAGTAGTAAGCTTCACCAACACACCAGTATCAACTTTAGCCTCTTTCACTTACAATATCATTGATCATTTAACAAGATTCAAACTCATAAACTTGGTAAGTAATACCCTAGATCTAATACAGAGACTGAACAACGTAGATTTACCAGCTGAGAATTGCTTGATGATATCGTTCGATGTATCCAACCTTTTCACTTCAGTCCCAAAATCTGAAACACTGCCCTTAGTTAAGGAAATCCTAAATCTATCTAATATCGTTGATGACTGTACAACCCACATTTCGACCCTCCTCAATTTTTGTCTTTTACAGGATTTTTTCTTCTTCAACAACGAATATTATCAGCAATCAGATGGCATTGCTATCGAAAGTTGCTTATCACCTTTCCTAGCAGATATTTTCATGAATAACTCAGAAAACAGGTTTATTGTCACTGAAAACAACCCCGAAATCTTACACTGGTACAGGTACGTTGATGATTATCTAGTCTTCCTCAAAGGCAACGAAGATACTGCGGTTAGTCTCTTGAATAAAATCAATTCCATAAACCCTAGTATTAAATTCACACTTGAAATAGGAGAAAATAATAATTTAAATTTTCTTGATCTATCTATTCACAAAAATTGTAACAACTTAAATCTTAGCATCTATAGGAAACCAACACAGACTGACCATGTCATACCGAACTTTTCAAATCACCCACATCAGCACAATATGGCTGCTTTCAATTGCTATATACACATACTTTCAAACACACCTCTCTCTACAGTCAATTACCGAGCATAGATCAACACTTTCAAACAAATAGCTTCCAATAACAACTACAACCCTAATTTAATTAATTCTCTTATTTAGAAAATTGAAAACAAAAAAGAATTAAATTTAGCATTTCCAAAAACTGAACCTACAAAATTTATTTCACTTCCTTTCGTAAATGATCACATTTCAAATAAAATTGCAGGTTGCACAACCAAAAATTGTAAGGAAAATGTCAAAGTTGCCTTCAAAACAACGAACAACTCAAATAGACATCTTGTCAACAGTAAAGATAAAACAACTTTCTAAAAGTGGTATTTACAAACTAAATTGTGAAGATTGTACAGCGACATATTTTGGTAGGACTTGTAGACCTTTGGAAGTTCGAATAACCGAACACCATAAAATAAAAAATCATCTTAGATTCAATAAACATAATTTTAGCCAGAATAGAAATTCAAAAATTCTACATGAAATCAGACAGAAGAACAACACTAAGTTAGACTTCATGGAAGACCTTTAGAAAAACAATGACCTTTGTCTGAATTCACAAGTCAATTTAAATAGATCTTTCATTCCACTTCACAGACGTCTGCAATTAATGAATGAAAGAATTTCAATGTCACTTAATCAATCTCTTATTCCTCGATGATTTTTATTTTTTATTTTTTTTATTTATTTAGCTTATGGCGTGTACAAACATACATAAAGAAACAAGATGTACTAACACAACAAAAGTTACAATGTATAGACAAAAAATATTTGTAGATATTGTCACAGCTCCATATTCAGTTGGTTAAGCCATTGGATGGCCTGGGGTGTTGCATGTGAAAGGTCAAGAGTTGTGCCAGATGATTCACTTCAGAAACACTCAAGCATTTGTTCCTAGCCAACTTCCACTCTGAGAACACTTTTTCACTCTAGAGCCACTCTTCTTCACTTCAAAATGGAAAAGAACGCCACCTTCTGTATAATATGTTTCTGAGGTTCCAAGCCATGTGTCACTTTCGTCATTGTCAACGACAACATCCATATCCTTCTTCACTTCAACATTGACTTCCATGAAACCATGTGGAATTTGATTTTAAAATAATGGATTACATCAATGTATAACACTTGAGTGTTTTTTGAGAAATGCTTTAACATGTTATATGTACTTATGGTTTTTATCTATTTTGTACAAACTGGAAACTGTTTTGATGGACTTCTTGTAAACCTGACGAGTAAGTTACCTGAAAATCTTTATCTTTCAAAATGTCAAAATATTTTATATACAATTTCACTAGGTATTACTTACTTGCAGGTAAGCACTGATGATGATTATTATATAGTCGAAAGCGCTCTGCTACGATTTTAAAAATAAAATTAAATTTGCACGAAATACAAATTTCTTTCAAAACTACTATTTCATTAGGTGCACACAGTTCCAAAAAACTTCAATATTTATATGTGTTTTTCATTAACTTTGAACTTTGTTCTTTATTCAATTTACATTCTTCTATGGTATCACTATGTTGGATGAATATGTTCATTGAAACCAACCTCAACAAAGTTATGAGTACCATAATGGTTCGTACTTGAATATCTTTTATTTTTGATTTCTCATCTATTGTGCTTTCCTTGATGATAGAAAACTTTTCCAAAAGCTTGGAGAAACCTCAAAGAGTTTACTTTTCAATTGTTGCTCACCCCGATATCCCTAGTTTTGTACCTAACTAGTCAGCAAAGACTACTCATCTACCTGCCCGGCACTAAATCAACTGAATTATTTGAAATTGATGGACGACTTGGGAAACATATTTGGGGATATTTTTCTTCACCATATTGCTGCCCATATTTTTCCATCGATATTGTGGAACTGCAAAATTACTTCTGCAATTATTTCAGTTCATATGCGAGTTGATTTACTATGAAATTTTACAGCTAGCAAATTAGTTCAATCATTCATAAAGAAAATCTTAGACTTTTCAGTCGAATTTTTACAGAATTATTTGTCGTTTTCAATTTCGAAAATAATTGTACCAGAATTTGCCTGAAATGGCATATTTCTCAAGAATAAGGATTAATTATTAGTACACATTCAATATTATTGGTTTCATCACCAGGATGCTGATTCGCTCTATCTACATAAAAATCTAAGAATCTCTCAAAATCTTCCCTCACTTTGTACTATCACAATACACGAAGTGGCATTCCAATTGGTTGGATAGTACACTCATAATTTCTGTGTTTTTCTGACCTACCCTGTTCATAAAACTATAGAAAAACTTCCATATTGTTGCCTCTACTGAAATACTATTTGTTTTTCATTTAGTTTGCACTATTAGATAGGGCTTCCAGATAAACAACTCTTTCTCTCCTTTACTGATCTCTGGGTGTTGAAAATGTCTCGTATGAGTCAATTTATTATTGATCCAACATAGATATAAGCCCACTTTTTATTATCTACGATTTTTCACAGAATTATCACTCATAATCTCCCTAGCAGCAGAATTATCACCGACAATTTTTTTCAAGGTCACGAATGTTTTTGTTGATAGAAAATTATCCCGAGTCGAAGACGAGGGGAATTTTTATCAACAAAAACATGAGTGAAACCAAGAGAAAAATTATCGGGAATTAATTCTGCTGCGTGGGAGATTCGGTAAGAAAATTTCATAAATTGGAGTTGCTTTTAATATGATGAGAAGATGAACCCTACGACCTATTCTGCGTAGATGTAAAAACTATTATGGGTAAAATTTGACTACTACGACTTAATTTCAATTCAAATGTCAAGTCATTTCGAAGTGACAGGTGAGATAGACCAGCAAGTAACAATCAGTTTTTTAGTCGTACCCGTGATATTTATTCTTACAATTATATTCTGTAAACAATGATTCGTTTTGGTAATGAATCAGCGAATTCGATTGCTGAAGAAATTGAGCAGTTAGTACCTAATGATATAAGAAGATCGAAAGTTAGTATGTGGAAAGAATTTATGCAATTCTGTGTTGAAAAATCTTATAAGGTGAGCGATCCTTCAACATCCATAGCAAATTTAGCATCAATATTGAAAGATTGGGCTTTCAACATGAAAAAACAAAATTCTGAAGATTACAAAGAAAACGTTATTAAAGTAATGTGGAATTCCACAGCGAAACAGCTTGAAGAATATTATTCTACCACATATAAAATTAAGTTTGATCCATTTAAAGATATAGAGTTTTTGGAAACTAGAGCGGCAAGAGATGCAAAATGTCGTAAATTGCAGATGGATGTTTCCAAACGAAAGAAAAGTTCTTCAGCATTATCGACTGCTGATTATAGTAGAATGGTGCATTTATGGGATGAAGATACACCTGACGGTCTTCAAAAAATGCTTCTCTTCATTGTTGCTCATTAGCTCGCATGGAGAGGCGGTGAAGGAGTATACTGCTGTATTCAATACTTTATTGAAGAAATGGATAGATGATACTCTACTAGCCAGATTGAATATAACCCTGTTTCTTCCAAAAACCACTCAAGTAGGGTCTGAAAAACTTGCAGATATCAAGTTCCTTATAGAAAATGTTGCTAATCCTGAAATGTGCCTCGTAAGATAATTCAAGAAATTGATGGAAAAACGTAGTATGTGTTTAATAACAACAGACCGTCTCTTTTCAACACCAAATTTAAAATGGGAGGTGTCCAAAAAATTGTACAAAAATTTTCCAGCAGGCAAAAATACAATCTCTACATGGTTCAAACCGTCAGCAGCAAAGATTGAGATCGATACTAAAAGAATAAAAGTGACAAATGATTCAGCCAGAGCCACAGCAGTCTACAAGCCTAGCACAGTTTGGACTTGAAGAACAACAACTCATTAAAATAACAGGCCATTCCAGTAGTCAATCTATTAAGCCCTACCTACAAATGAATAGTTCTCACCACAAAAAGATTATTGAGTCTATGAGGCAAATTCAGGCAAGTGTAACCACAACGTCTGTCTTTGTAGAGCAATCGAATGATGCCAGTATTTCCGACACTTCTTCCAGAGTTGTCTACAACATTTGCGTGTTCAATATTAATACAAAAAATCAGTAATGATTTTAAAGTTTTACATTAAATCACTTCAATGAGTGGTGTTATACTGAATAGGCAATAAAAAGTTGATCTATTATGAATGTTTTAGCTTCTCTTTCCTGCTTTTTTTCTGGAATATACATTGTTGGACATAATATATAATTTTTTCTTGTTGTAATTTTTTTGCTAAAATGCTACAAAAACATTTTTTCGGTGGCTTCAGTTAATTGTAACTAATTAGAGTTCCAAAAATGAAGTTAATTTCAGCCGTTAGTAACTCGTTTTTATTACTAAAATGTGAGAAACATCAAATAACAAATTTGTTATCTGAAATCCAATGTCTTTATAGTTTTAAATTGAAATAAAACTTTTAAAAAACATATTTCCGATGAGTTTAGTTCAATATGACGCACTGTATTTTTACAATAGAAGTTAATTTAACTTGTCAGTAACTAAGGTTCATTACTAAAATTTCAGGAACATTAAAAATATTCATTCGTTTTCAACCAGAACATCTGATATTACATGTCTACATAGTTTCAAATGAAACTTAAAAAAAACATATTTTCGGTGAGTTAAGTTAAATATGACGCACTATATTTTAACAATAAAAGTTGATTTTACTTGTTAGTACCTAAGGTTTATCATTAAAATTTCAGGAACATTAAAAACATTAATTCGTTTTCAACTATAACATCTGAAATTATATCTACATAGTTTCAACTAAAGCTCAAAAAAAATTATTTCCGATGATTTTAGAAAAATATAACATATTGTATTTTCACAAGAGAATTCTTCTATAACGTTTAGTAACT
The DNA here is from genome assembly GCA_018342105.1 of Gonioctena quinquepunctata. Classification (NCBI taxonomy): domain Eukaryota; kingdom Metazoa; phylum Arthropoda; class Insecta; order Coleoptera; family Chrysomelidae; genus Gonioctena; species Gonioctena quinquepunctata. Next base: position 3,062 of record JAFIRS010007955.1, on the reverse strand, counting down.
TTTTTTTGTTACTGAAATGTGACGGACATTGAAAAATATTGTTAATTGTACGAATGAGGAGAAATTTATAATACATTTTTATTCAGATATTATTCATATAATATAAACGACTAAATAGTTGGCTCTGAGTAACATTTGTCAACGTTTGACATTTGGCAGTTATTGTCTCGGTGATTTGGCATTTTATATTATTAATTATTGTCAAATCAATATAAAATTTTAATAAATAATAAACAACTTCAAAACAAATATTTACCATGCACTGTAAAAGCTATGAATTATGTACTATGTGCCAGAAGATAAGTGACGTAATCCAAAACCACAGAGACTTGAAATTATTACCATTTTTATTGGACCAGTTTATGGACGAAAATATTCTTGAAGATGAGAAATCATTCAACAGAGTTGATATGGAATTAAAACCAATTTTAGAAAGCCACAAGTTGTCCAAAGCCCAACGGAATAAACGGGTGTCAAAATATTACAAATATTTGTTGAAACACAGACAATTTTTTTGCCCATTGAAAAAGATGCAGTGCAACAATTTCATAATATTTTTGGTCTTTTCAAAATTTTGTATGTGTCTCTTCTAGCCCCGGTGTTCGATATGTAAAGCAAATTGGTTAGTAACAATAAAAATTATAAGTTGGCAACAAAATGTATTTTGATTTTATTCTGAGTGACTTTTGTCAATAGATATAAGGCGCTTCATTATTGACTGAAAAATTGTCACTTATTAATTCCATTAAGTCAATAGGAACTAATAAAATCATTGCGATAATCTCCCGTTGCTATAAGCAACGTGAACAAAAAGAAGCCTTCTAATTGGTTGAAAATAAATTTATTAAATTTTCCTTCAAATCACTCAGACATCATATTACCTACCTACCTCTTCTAAGAATTTGAGAATAAAAATATTTTTATTTTGAGTACCTATAGTAGAAGACTTTTCAAATGCAATGATATTAGTTTTTTATGCTGAAGTCGAGGCCAAAATACAACATATTCGACTCTCAGGGAAATCTGTAAAGAAAAATTTCAATATGGTATAAAATTTGTGGAAAACATTATTATTTTGAAGATTATATTTTTGTCAAATTTTATATTGCCGCTATCAATATAAGTTCATTATAATAATCATCTTTCGTGAAATATTCCAAACTTGAGAAAAAGGAGGTAACAAAAAATAATTAATTTGAATATCACCAATTTGTTTGGAAATATGAACAGGATGTTCATAAAATCAGATGTGGAATCATCTGCGACTGGAAGATGAACTTAAGTCACTATCGTCCATCGTTCAAGATAACCTCTTGTGGGGTATTCACGTTGAAAAGGGAAACATTCTCAATTGAATATTGAATGGAAAGATTTTTCAGTGAACTGAAAATCCACAATAAAAATGAAGTTATTTTTTATGAATGTCTAACAGAAAACAACTACTTTCCCGGCTAAAGCAATGCTAGTAGATATGCTATGTCAGTCTGAGCACAGTTCCATCTGTGCTCAGAGTGACATAGCTCTCCGGTTACTCCCGCCACATGGCACCGCCACACTGGGGCACTGAGGTCTGAGACAGTTGGGAACGAGGGATCGTTTTGGGGGCCCAGCCATATATAGAAAACATGGCTGCCGCTAAGAGAAAAAAGATGGCCGCCTATCATTGGAAAAAAACATGACAGCTGTAGGTTAGGAATTTCAGGATGTCCGTTATATGGGACCTTGCCTGGGGGGTGTTTATCGGCATCGGGAGACTCTTACGGAGGTCTGAGATATGTGTGGAGATAACTGGAAGCATTATGGGGGCCCATCCATATATAGGAAAAAAGTATAGTGGTTGTAGGTTAGGAATTTCAAGATGTTCGTTATGGGGGCAACGATTGGGTTCTTCAGCGGTATCTTGAGGTTGCCACGGAGGTATGTGACAACTGGAAGCCGCATTGGGGGCCAACCATATATAGAAAAAAGATGGCGGCTGTAGGTTAGGAATTTCAAGATGTCTGTTATGGGGGTCGACTATCTTGGGGTACTTATCGGTATCGGGAGTCTCTCATGGAGGTCTGAGATGTATGAGAACGTTAAGGGAACCCAACCATTCATAGAAAAAAATATATCGGTTGTAGGTTAGGAATTTCAAAATGTCTGCTATGGGGGTCGACTATCTTGGGGTATTTATCGGTATCGAGAGTCTCTCACGGAGGTCTGAGATGTATGAGAACGTTAAGGGGACCCAATCATTCATAGGAAAAAATATGGAGGTTGTAGGTAAGGAATTTCAAGATGTCTGTTATGGGGGCCGACTCTCTTGGGGTATTTATCGGTATCGGGAGACTCTTACGGAGGTCTGAGATATGTGTGGAAGCCGTATTGGGGGCCCAATAATTCGTAGAAAAAATATAGCGGTTGTAGGTTAAGTTGAGAAAAAAGTTTCTGTTATGGAGGCCGAGGAGCCCCCCACCTGTAGGATATTCAGCAGCCTCTGGAGGTTGCCACTAAGGCCTGCTGGCGTACGTTATGAAGGGGACCGTATTGGAGCTCGCAGTCATAGAGAAGAAAAAAGTATGACGGTTTTAGGTTAAGAATTTCATTATCCGTTATGGGGGCCGATCGACTAGAATGTTTAACGGTCTCGGTTGACTACTACGGAGCTCTGAGATATGTGAGGTTATCGTGTGAGAATGCCGCATTGGGGACCAATCATCCATAGAAAAATTACGGTTGAGGTTAAGAATTCCACTAATATTCAATATTGGAAGACCGACCCCGCCTGAGGGTGTTCAACGGTCTCTGGAGCATGTCACTGATGTTTGACGCATTCGTGGGGGCCTGGAACTCAACCATAAATAGAAAGAAAAAATATAACAGCTCAACGTTAACAAAAAACATGCGATAGCCGTCAGTCTCTTCATACGCAATCGTTTGATATGTTTGAATATGCTTTTCGCGGCAAATGATTGCATCATAATTTGACCTTGACTGTCAAAATATTCCCACGGTTCGAGCGTGCCATTCTAAGAATTCTTCATCTTTATTGCTTCTCGGAATAAGCTAACGATTGAAAA
>JAFIRS010007954.1:0-20623 GCA_018342105.1 Gonioctena quinquepunctata | reverse complement strand
ATTTTCAAAATTCACTTGACACCAATTGTAACGTAAATAACTTAACTTGGTTTAAATAATTTATTTCACACTCAATCTACAACTTAATTTATATTACTACGCTACTGAATAGCTCGATCGTATGGGCTCGTTCAGACTGTTCACTCCCTCTTGAGGGCGATCTATTTATCTCCGATACAGCATTCTCGATGTTTCGAATTCTTCCAGTCGGCGTCCAGCATGTTCCAATTGCTTCCAATATTGACCGTTGTTTTTCGCGGCGGAACGACTGGATGGTTCTCGAATATCTCCGGGGATGATCTCATCGTTGTCGACGGCAACATGTGAGGCGACAGGTCCGGCCTAGGTTCGTTACAATACTATAGGAAGTGTTCCTTCTATCATAGCGAAATACCTAAATTTGGAAAACCCGAAAGGTTACACCGGACATTGTCTACGCCGAACGTCGTCAACGCTTCTTGTTCAAGGTGGTGCTTCCTTTGAAACACTAAAATTACATGGAAAATTGAAGAGTAGTACGGTAGCGGAGAGCTATATTGAAGAAAGTATCTCCTAGAAGAACAAAATTGCTACAATGATAGCCCATTCCGTTTCCGAAAAAGAAAATGTTAACGTTCCGAACGAAACCGAATGCACATTGAGGAGTTCATCATCGGTCAACTCACAGAACTTCAAACTTGGTACTTGTTTTTCAGGAACATTTAAAATTGTAATTTCTATTTGAGAGAAAATAATTAGTCCCTTTTTTATGTACAGTTATAAATAAAACTTTTCTGAGTAATTGATTTATTGAACTACAGAAAAAAACATTTAGCAGACGTTATGATTCATAATGCCCTCCATAACGCCCCGGGCGTTATGGGTCTGTTAATAGCAACCGTTGCCAAGGTATTATAAAGCAGTAACGATAAAGTGAAAAATAAAAATAAATATGTTGTTTGTGTTTTCCAATGAAAAATATGTCCCATGATATGTCAAACTTAATTGATGATGATTTCAGGACAAATAAATACATTGTAAAATCTACCTTTCCTACTGACCGCGCCATCGGTTTTTTTATTGGATGCGAAAATAGTAAAACCACCCCTGTACCGTAGACACACTAATCTCGCGATAAGAGCAGCTCGTGTGCAAAATCACAAAAATGGCAAAAAAAAAGTGCTTCGGGTTAATTATTCTTCAGAATGGCACGTAATTAAATGAACAATCGTATTTATTCAAAGCCATTTCGGAGTGAGTCGCCGAGTTCAAACACTCCCCGTGGTGGTGTGTAACTTGAGAGATCGTTTTTGTCGACATACCCTTGAAATAATTCAGATTCAACGAGACGCCGAGCAAAGAGAATCTTGCAAAATGTCTGGTAAATAAATTAGATAAAGAAATTACGAAACGGTTGGAGATATCCATGAAACACTATCGAATGAGAATATTCCCCAATATCAGTTGATCGTTTTAGGCGCTACACAAAGTACCCATTTTAAATATTCGCTTTTTTCAAGCACCTTAAAATTTTTAATTCGATTTTTGAGATTTACCTCATTTCTTCTTCACTTTTCCGAAAATAAAAGAATATTCATGTCTAGTTGCGTTGGGAAAATTATTGCTTTGGAGAAGGATATGGGACTTTACGTTGAAAATTAATGATTTTGAACACAAAAAAAGACATGAAAATTGTTGTCCAATTACTATACTCTTAGAGCATCAGTCGGAAAAAATGTATAATTACGCCAAAATTTAACGAAAATCTCAAGACCAAAACAATAGGAGAGAGGGCACTAAGCTAAGTTAAGCGAAGATAACGCTAACTAAACTACACTTAGTTTGGGGGGAATATTTTTGTTTAGTTGTTGGATGTGTTTCCGAGCGGAAAAAACGTGTTTATAATGAGTTTTCATCGCAAAAAAAACGTGTTTATAACTCAGTACACGTGACAGAAGTGAAACTTTGTGATTCTCAGTTAATCGAAATCAGGCAGTCTTATTTTTTTTTTCATTAGCCAAAAATATTTCATGAGAAACTTGAACGATCATTGTCTCATCGAAAAAAATAGACAACTGCTTCTTTGTTCGACGTATATTTCTGCCCTCTTCGTATTTTCCTTGTCACTATCAGATGGGTATCCATCGAAAACAAGGACTGTATTTTAATCGTAGTGATTTCGTACATTCTCACAAATTGACTCAATAGTCTAGTCTAGTCTTTTTTGTCCAACTTTTTTGAGCAGTCTCGGAAAAATATGAACAAGGTGTCATTTGATTCGGAATAGCATGAAGATTATTTTTGAAAAAAATAAAGTTCCGCTCGCAAGAATTGCAAAAGTTATAATTAATTTACTGAAAAAAAGGGGGTTTTGTTTTTGCAAATATCTCAAAAATTTAGATTTTTTAAATCTAAAAAAAGATTCAAAAGGGGGAGGAAATCAGGCAGTCTTATTTTTTTTTCATCAGCCAATAATCTTTCTTGAGAAACTTGAACCATCATTGTCTCATCGAAAAAAACAGACAACTGCTTCTTTGTTCGGCGTATATTTCTGCCCTCTTCGTATTTTCCTTGTCACTATCAGATGGATATCCATCGAAAACAAGGACTCTATTTTAATCGTAGTGATTTCGTACATTCTCACAAATTGACTCAATAGTCTAGTCTAGTCTTTTTTGTCCAACTTTTTTGAGCAGTCTCGGAAAAATATGAACAAGGTGTCATTTGATTCGGAATAGCATGAAGATGATTTTTGAAAAAAATAAAGTTCCGCTCGCAAGAATTGCAAAAGTTATAAACAATTTACTGAAAATAAGGGGGTTTTGTTTTTGCAAATATCTCAAAAATTAGATTTTTTAAATCTAAAAAAAATTAAAAGGGGGGGAAATCAGGCAGTCTTATTTTTTTTTCATCAGCCAATAATCTTTCTTGAGAAACTTGAACCATCATTTCTCATCAAAAAAACAACAACTGCTTCTTTGTTCGGCGTATATTTCTGCCCTCTTCGTATTTTCCTTGTCACTATCAGATGGATATCCATCGAAAACAAGGACTGTATTTTAATCGTAGTGATTTCGTACATTCTCACAAATTGACCCAATAGTCTAGTCTAGTCTTTTTTGTACAACTTTTTTGAGCAGTTTCGGAAAAATATGAACAAGGTGTCATTTGATTCGGAGTAAAAAAATAAAGTTCCACTCGCAGTAATTGCAAAAGTCATAAACAATTTACTGAAAAAAGGGGGTTTTGTTTTTGCAAATATCTCAAAAATTGAGATTTTTGAAATCTAAAAAAAAGATTCAAAAAGGGGAGGAAAAGAAAGTATCAACTCCCGGAACTATAGGACCAATATTCATATTTTTCCCAGAGGGGTGAAAATACGGCCAAAAATGAGTACTCTGGCTTGCGCAAGCCACGCCCACTTCGGACACTTCAACAATAAAAATTATTGAAACATATTAAATATTAAAATTAGGAAACGAAAAAATTCAAGCACTTACTGTTTAGATAACTGAACAATAATCCGCCAGCAAAAAAAATTTATCGCGATTTTTCAATTGGTTATGCAATAGTTAATTAACAATTTTTTGCTGCTTGAACATGAACATTGCAAGTGTGATAATTGTTAAACTATAAATCTGAAATTTTTTTCCTTTTTTGGAGCTATTCTTAAAAAAAAAAATTCAGGAACGATTTTTTTTTAAATCATTTGCATCAAAAATCAAGATTCCAAAAAAAAATATTTTTTTATTGTAGATAAAAATAAAAAAAACATTTTCATGCAGCTTTCGATAATAAAAAAACGCATCATTAAAAACATTAAAAATAAATCAATGATTAATTAAAGTCTTTAATTTTGCCACTACGAAAATTGTTATTAAAAAACTGTTTTTTTTTTCAACGGGGATACACTCTGAAACCTTTCAAGAATAGCTCCAAGGAAGGAAACAATCTCGGATTTATAGTTTAACAATTACACTTGCAATGTTCATGTTCAAGCAGCAAAAAATTGTTTATTAACTATTGCATAACTAATTGAAGAATCGCGATAATTTTTTTTGCCGGCGGATAATTGTTCATTCATCTATCCAGTAAGTGCCTGAATTTTTCAATTTTATAATTTTCATATTTAGTATGTTCAAATGTCCGAACTGGGCATGTCTTGCGCAAGCCAGAGTACCCATTTTCGGCCGGGAAAATTATAAATATTGGTCCTACAGTTCCGGGAGTTGGGACTTTCTTTTAGGAAATTCCCTCCTCTTTCAAAAATCCCAATTGGTTTTTGAGATATTTGCAAAAAACAAATCCCCTCTTTTTTCAGTAAATTGTTAATAACTTTTGCAATTTTTGTGAGCGGAACTTTATTTTTTTCAAAATGCTCCCTCATCGTTGGCGGGGTCCACTGCTGCTGCTGGTTCTACCTCTACAGCATCTGCTTCACCTGCAGCATCTGCTTCTGCTTCTTCCATGAAGCCTGCTTCCTCTTGAATATTCAATTCTTCCATCATGTTGACAACTTCTTCAACGGCACGTTTGAAACACATTTTGATAATTCTAAACAAGATACAAGTTTTCGAATGAAGTCCTACCATTGCAGGATTTAATTTATATGATTTCAATCTTAATCCCACTCCAAGAAACTCACACATACCGAAACTTGAATATGAGTCGTAGAAATAACTTCAATACCCCCTCCCCAAAACATGCACTCGCCTAAGGCGTGTAAACATCACCCATCCTGCATATTGCCAGCGCATGCGCTCTACATGGACTCCTCCTCCCGAAGAGTGGGGAAAAGGCATAAAACTACGAGTGCTGGATCGAAACAATCATTCCTTCGACTCGCTCGCTGGTATCTATCTAACATTTTTAGCTTTGTTTCAGATTTTCATCATGAAGAAATCCACCCCATCGCAGGATGCTTCCGCTGCACTGACCATCATGCAAATTATGACTTTGGCTCGCCCTGATGAAAGTGAGAGTTGTGAGGATGTTGGTGTGGCGGGACCATCCCAAATGGAAGGTGGAGTGATTCAGGATGATAGATTATCACAATGTTCCGAATGGAATAACCCATTGCCAGCTCTTTTGTCACCCGTACCATCCCTGAACGACGCTGGACCATCGAGGTTGAGCATGAAGCGCAGGTGTTCGGATTCCGATGACGAATTCACCACGAGACCTCCTTCGGTGAAGCAACTAACCAAAAAGCAGGCTCCTATAAAGGCAAAAGTCTCCAAGAGAGGATCTGCCAAGTGTTCGGGAGCAGAAGTTTAAGGATGGTGAGGAAATACAGCCCATACGCCATGCCATCGCACGGGCCGCCAGTAATAGGCGGCAGCGAAATGTAGTACCGACACAGCCATCGTGGTGGAATCCCTAGCACCGGTGGCGGCTAAAACCGATCGATGGTAATTATCGTAGACCATCTGTTGCTTCAGCTGAACTCTATACCAAACATCGTCCAAGGTCGAAGGTGGGAAAAGAGTTGAAAGTCGAATCCATCATCGTCTTCAATTCCAGACATTGCATCGTCCATTAATCGAGAGTTGAAGGAGATAATGGATAAGGGTGGACGGAGTCGAACGTTCTCGTCCATCTTATGACGAATTGAGTCAACTTCAATTAGAATATGATGAACTCCTTCGTCAGGCTTCCAAAGTGAAAGAACGAATGGAAGAATTGGAAAATTGAATGCCAATCGGAGGTTCAATATCATCGAAATTTAGCAATGTTTAAATTTCATGAGGGTGTATATAGGAACATTGTGATAAATATCTCAAATAATATCTAATAATGTTTAGTTGATAACTTTGAATAGTGTTGATTTTCCTAGACTTATAAAGAGATTGGAGTGTACATTTGAATTATTGGTTGGTCACACGGGATGGTGCGTGAGAGGGCGCCATCTTCTGCTTCATGAAGTCTTTTATTATCATATTTGGAAAATATACCAACATCACTAATATTTTTCTTACAGATCATTAGCTACAAATATTGTTGGTATTGAGATGGTGAGATAGTTGACTTGTAATTTATTTTCTATGGCAATTTTTCTGGTCTGACGAAATATCGATTAATGTTCTGAAAGTTGTCACCAAAGTTTGAGTGTATTCCATCAAATTCTAAATAAAACACACAATTAAGCATCTTTCCAATTTTATTTCTTTCAAATAACACACAAGAAAACAGATGTTTTTAACTACATTATATATTTTACATATACTGAGGATCTTCAATGACATGTTGGGTTGGCAACCAGGCGGTGGGAACATGCACAATGCTTGATCAGATGTCTTTCCCATGAGTGGATGTATTTTTCTTTTCCAACGATTCAAGTCTTTTTAATACAATGTCCACTGCTGATTGAACGGATGCTTGTACAGCAGCAAGAGTAACTTCCTTCGTGTCTTTTATTTGATTGTCGAGATATGTGAGGGTTACACAATCGCTCGCATCAATTGGATCACCAACATTCCTCAATCGTTTGCCCTGCATATCATAGTCTCCATCTTGTGTGTGCTTTAAACCAACACCAGTAGGTCTATGTATGATGGAAGTATGATTACATTTCCTCTTGCGACCAAATTTATCTATAACATTACTCATCTTTCCACTAACATGGATAAATTCACACTGATCATTGTGACAAAGATCTAAAGATATATAAGCCTCCAACACATTTTTTCATTCTTATAAGGCAGCGGCGAAATTTTTTTTTTTTTTTGGTAGACTACGGAGTCAAGACCGCGGAGCGGTCCTTGGCACGCACCGCTACGCGGCGCCAAGACCGCTCCGCGGTCTTGTTGATTTTTTTTAGACCGCGGCTTTTTACCCCGTGTAAAAAACCGCAGTTCGCGGTTTCGGTTTCGCGGTTCTCGGTTTCGCGGTTCGCGGTTTCGCGGTTCTCGGTTTCGCGGTTCCGCGGTTTCGCGGAGTAGTTTCGGTGACCGCGAAAGAAAAAATTAATCTGTGATCTCTGGAATAAATTTTTACCCGTTTTTTGCATCCGCGAAACGATAATTGCACAAATTTCTGATTCGCAGGCGCAGATTGAAAATTGAATTATTTTGAGGATTCACTACTTCTATTCAAAATGAAACACAATAGTATGCCTCAATACTTTTATTTTCTATTACTTATGTCAATGCTATATATATTAATTATTTTAACAACCCAACTATGCATTTTCCAGTTAATTTGAGTATTGCGGAATGATATTATTCAGTTATTTCAGCACTCAATAATGCGATTAAATAATCCAATCTACTTTCGGAATTCATGCCATATTCTTTGAGAAAAAAGATTTAACTATGTTATTACATATACGAATAGTTTCATTGGGATCGCACTGATAGAACTCAATGTCATTGTGACCCCAAGGGAGGGTTTGTGTTGTATTGGGAATTATGAATCTTTTATCATCATCATATGATAGTGCTACTTTATTTTTCAATTCCGTAAACATATCATGTGAGATGCTTCTGAATGAATTCATCTTCCTAAAAATTTTACCACCATTCTCAACTATTTTCTTGTAATCCTCCAATGTCAATTGATTCTTTTATCACAGATCTCTTTACCCCTTTGGCTCTCTTTACTTCTGTTGCAAGAGATTGTAGATAGTATGCCTTGGCACCTGTACCATAATACCTAATTATTGGATCATTGGGTAAACCATCTTCTGAAATTACCCAAGACTGAATTTGTTACAGGTATGCCGAATTTATTATGTTCAATGTAATTAGATGTCAAATCTGCTTATATTGGTGCTGATGAAATCATAAAAATTGTCGGTATTTACTTTCAGAATTAGAGAATCTGTATCGGTGTAGAGCAGAGAAGCATTCTGACCAAATTCTTTTCTTTTATACATCCATAGTAAAAATCATACATTACAGTCTTGGATAATTCCAAAACACAGAATCCCAAATACAATGGTTTGTCGTAATACACTTTCACTTTACCCATTTGAATCGCAACGAAATTTTCATTAAAATTGTGCAACTTTTGAAGTTTGGTCGTGCAATCAGAGCCCCTGCTCCCATACTTCTGTGAACATTCTGCCAATGTGTGACAAGCCTTACATCAATCCTCATTGTCAACATTTTCCATCGTTTTGCTATAAACTGCATTGTTCATTAGCTTATAGAAATCTTTCTCAGACTTATTATTAGATCTATTACGCATTTGAGTGTTGAGATCGATGTAAGGCTTCATCCAACATGACTGCTTGAATCTTAGGATTCTGTGAGTATGCATAACAATCAAACCATTATTGACAGCCTGTTTCAAGTTTTTATAATGAACCACATACTTTCGCTTATCATTCAAATTTGGAATCAATTTTGGAATTTTGCTTTTGGGAATTTGGTGGCACTATACTTTCTACCAGAAAAGGAAGGTTGGAATGTTTATCGTGCAATTTTGAGGATAATGTATGTCAACTTCAAGGACATATCCATATGGATCATTGTCTGCCACAGCCATAATGTCTAAATTTGTGATTTCTTCGAGTTAGCCAAGTGAAATCAGATGTAGGTAATGGTTGTGACATACTATGCCCATATAAATTTGTAGCATCCAAATATGAAATGAATGATGATTGCTCATTGGGATCGAAATCAGGCATAAACTTATTATTTTATATGCTTCCATCACTACATTGACTAATACCTCCACGGATACCTTTTGAAAAAATTTATCATATCAATGTCGTTAGCAGTTCAAGTTCAATATTTGTATATTTCAACATTGCATCCCAAGATAATCCAGGTGCAGTATAATATTGAGCTGGATCCAACTTATATGTATCTAAACAAATCCGTCTAAAATTTCGAAAATATCACATAGTAGTAGGACATCAGATTTTAAATATAAACCGAATATTCTCCAAGACTCTTACATTCAAATAGTGCCCAAACACGTTCGGCTCTCATAATCTTTTCTGATACATGTTCCTCATTCAAATTGTCAAAACTGATTTTTTGTAGGTAAATTAGATGATCCAATTTATTGATGTTGTCCACAAAACTATATGGGAAAACACCTTCTGCCTCATTAAATTGAATTTTTCTTATCGGGAAAACATTTTAACATCTCTACACATTGCTTATCACCAAATTTGCACCCAACTTTTCTAATGAACTTGACATGAACTTGAAGCTATCTATGAATCTCATTTTCAAAAAATTTTCTTAATTTTTCCTTCTTTACTTTGATAGCTAAATGTGTGTAGAGATGTTTTGTAAACGAAATGTATTTTTCCTTAGTTTGGGGAATAACATCAACCTTATCCTTTTCCTCATACAATTTTTAATGAACATATGGCAATCATAACCACTCATATTATGACATATAATGGGGATGAAATTTGGTATTTTGAAATTCAAATTACAGGCAGAGTGCGCTGTTGATATCTTTTTCCCCCGTGAGTGGCAGTGATCTCTGACTTTAACATCCCTTCTGTGAAAGGTTTTTCACATATACCACAAGTGGTGGCATTATGAAATTCTCCTCTTCTGGGGTTTGTTTAGTCATTGGTTTGACATACCCAAATGATTATTATATATATTTCTTAAATCTTCTTCTATTCGCATTTCAGAAAACCTTTTGCCGCATCAGCAACTCTATATGAAACAAATTTTGTTAATTTATCATTGAAGGAACATTTTATCAGATAAGCAAATGAGTAAGTTTCGTGTTGGAAGGTTCTATTCGTGTACGCGAGTTCTGGATTGGTCTGGTGGTTTGTATAGGCTTCAGAACCGATTCAAAATCTGCATATACTACAAAAGGTACATTCATTTGTCTTTCGAAATTTTCAAACATTAATGTATTACCGGCAACCATTTTCCCAAATTTATTTATTCTGAAATCAGTTTCAGGTACTGTTGTACATACAGATTACAATCGTGCATCTGGTGACGAACAGTAATCGCTCATTCGAAAAGTACAATAAACATCCATCACAGAAATATTTTTGTGTTCATGAGCTGAAATTTGACTTGACACCAATCTTGAGAGATCTTTTATCCAACAATAATGACTATTTCCCACCCCATCTGTGATAAGCAAAAATTGACATGTCTTCTGAGTTTTTTTGAGATATCGCAAGGGCCCAATCACCCTCATATTTGACTCTCTTATTCTCAATCTTAGATTCCAAACCAAAAAACATTGACTGAAATATCATTCAAATACTCAAACTTTTTTATATCACGTAATTTTACTGAAAATCCATACCTTTTAAACATTCAAGACAGTCTCATAATGTGGATAGATGACACCTCCGACACTTTATTATTAGGGGGAAATAATGCAGATGTCACGGCCCATGCAAAGCAACATTGGTCTTCATTTTTATGTTGACAACACCTTTTCTTCTCTCAATGAATTCGGGAAGTTTCATGTATGATGATCCGCCAAGGGACTGTATTTGTTTATGTTCACCTCAAGGAACATAATTTTCGCAACTCCATCCTGAAAAAATTACTTTCATTAAACCTTTCATCATTTGCAACAATTATAACTACAAACCTGAATCACGCTCCTCAAACTCCGTACTTTGGGCAATTATAATGTCACGAAATGCATCGAATAATCCATTCAAATCAGTTGATCGATCTGCTATACGATTGGGAGAATTGAATGATTTTATATCTGTCAATTCCTGTGTTTGAATGATATAACTTCCAAATACTTCCATGTTGACCTTGATGGAGTTGTGTAGTTTGATGTTTTTTTCCAATAACTCGAGTACTTTGGGCTTAATATCGTTGAAAAAAAAGGTGCATACCTGTATACATATTCTCACTAGATACTCTGTAGCCGGAAATGCGACAAATTTTAATGCATTTTAATGAGGTGTACACCACCTCCCAAGTGAACACATGAATTCGTCCTGTGTGGGGTGTTCTATTGTGAGAGTTGACTTGACAATATGGAAATGTCACATTACAACAATTACATGTATAGAGTGGTGCAGGTGGTGAGTCATCGCCATTGTTCAATTTAACCTGTTTCACTGAAGGACCTCCCGGCAAGTTTCCCGTTGATGTCGACGAAGATTATCACTACGGGTGAAAGCTCTACCACAATCACACGAATACATTTCACCGACTTGTTTTCAATAGCTCACTGGAGGAGACACTGATTCGAAATACTCTTCCTGGAATATTTTAGCAAATACCCCCCCATACAACAAGTCCGATGCGATGCGCAATCTGTATGGATTTTGAGGAGATTCTCTTGATATTCAACGCACTCATCAATACTGCAGTTCACTCTTAGCTCTCTCACAGGACAAACGCCCTCCCTCGCTTGAGAGTACAAGATTCATGAAGGTCATGACTACACAGAATATGTATGCCTACACCACAAACATTAGTCCAGGTCCAACAAACCATCGAGAGTCAAATCTTTTTGTTGCCGAAACAAATCCAACCATCAAAACTCCAAGGTCAAATCTCAAAGTCAAACTTAATGTTATGAATCTCAAGGTCATATTCAATCAAAACTGAAGTCGAATCTCAAAGTCGACCAAACCCAATATCAAAACTCAATGACAAATCTCAAAGTCAAATCTCAAGGTCAAACACACACACACTGCACACCTGCAACTATTCAAGGTCACACGTGACGTCATAGTGGTGGGGGGAGACCCAGAACCGGCTTAAATCTCCTACTTACATGCTATTCCGAATCGAATGGTACACCTTTTTCATATTTTTCCGAGACTGCTGAAAAAAGTTGACAAAAAAAGCATTTGTTGACTAGACACCGAAAGAATCATCACGATGCCATAAAACTTTATGTAAAAGATATCCCCCATCCACAACATTGATTTTGTTATCTCCGAGTTATAAATTCAAGACACAGTGGCAGTAAAAAAAAATTATCGCAACTAGAAAAATCACTTCAATTTGAAGGAGAATTCGCTATATAATTTGAGTTGAACGACATCAGACTTACATAAAAAGTGTTGATACAAAAAATGTAGGGAATTCAGTCTTCTTCAAATCTGTATAGGACATTTTTGTCGTAGGCCTTTTTAAGACCAAATTGACTGGAGTATTTTCCTTTCCCCACTGTTAGAAGTGAAATAAAGAACACAAATGTGTGCACCTGGTGTAGCGTCGATGGGATTAATTGTTGAATAGTAGTTTCCCATTTATAACTTGAACCAAATATGATTTAATATAAAACACAAATTGTTCAAGTTACAAGTATTCGCCAATATCATTCGACTAATTATTTCAAACAATTCTAGGAATACGAAAAAAATAAAACTTTTTCGATTAATGACATTACTATTTTTCTAGTTCCACAATAGTGTTGAACATAGTCAAACAGACTAATTATTTCAAACAATTCTACGACCCCAAAACCTCGCAAATTTTCCCCAAGCTGAAGATCTGCACAGCGTTTTCCTAATATATTTCGTGGAATATCGGTAATAGCCACGATTTGAATATTCGGCATCGCTCTCTATTTACATGCAAATAGGAAACAGTGGGCCGAGTATTTCTATTGCGCTTCCAAACCAAACATAAGGAGGGATACGGAAATACGGAGCTTCGATATTGTCCGTTCAAACCCTTTTCGGAAAAGATGGAATCGCGAAATTGAGCCCGTTAATGCTGGTGTAACATTCACATTCGAGGTAATTGGAGAAATTTTTTTATAATTGGATATGTAAAACATATCCTTGTTGAAAGGGTGAATGTGAAAATATTTGTTTTAAAATTAAAACAGAACGAGCAAAAAATTGTAAACGAACGTTTTAGTGGGCTAGACAAGAAAAAAACAAATTGTTGATCAAATGAAATTTATTTGAATCAAACAAATACAAAGGGCGTTTATAAATAAAAATATACAAATGAGTAAAATTATTTTTGGTTTTGGATAAAAAAGTTTCAATCAACTGAAACTAATTTGATGGAATAAATATCGAATTCGACCAACTATATTCATAACTCATTTTGGCAGAAATTTGTTTAAAACCATGTAATTATTTTTTGTTTCGAATTATCATATCAAAAAAAATTTGTAGATTGTTTTTAAAAAATATTCATTCAAAAAAGATTTAAGCGAATTGATGTATTCAATAAAATGCCAATTCAACAAAATAAGCTGATCTCTTCCCCAAAATATTTATAGGCCAATAGATATAGGAACCTCAATTAACATTAATTCCTAAAGTTTTCAAACTTCAATGGTATGTTAGTGCATTAATGAAAACAAACTAAAAATTTTTTTTGCAGAACCATGCGATTAACGGAACATTGTTTTAATTGCAAAAACGTTTTCATGCTTTGTTATTGCACTGAAAATTCCAAAAAATTCTGGGAAACTAGTTTTTACAACATGCATTGTTTGCAACCTTGTAAAAGTTACGGAACCTTTTTTTTGTCATTTGTTTGAGTTTTCATTGTAATTTGTTGAAAAAAAATTACAAAGTTCTGCAAATTGGACAATGAACCGAAAAGTTTTAAATATTACCATACATTTGCAAACATTTTTGAAAAACGAAATTTATTTTTTCAAACTTTTTTTTCGACGCCCCATTTTAAGACATCAACTTAAATAATTACGTACCACTATTATGGTTAAAAAAAAGATAATATCGGTCTTAGTATATGTAACTTTTCAAAAACCCATACGAAAAAAAGGGAAACCTTTTTTTTCCAATTTTTTTTTTGATTTTACAACTACTGAAAAAAATTGCAAAAAATTTTTTCAAATTGCGATTAAAATTACGACTGATATTTTACGTGACGCAAAGGATTTGAACCGTCATTGTTCAACGGAAAAAATTTTTTTTTTATAATTGATTTGTTTTTTTTTTTTAATTTCCAAAAGAAACACAAATAGGGTTTTGATATATATTAAACCGACATATCTACAATGCTCCAGTTGAATACCCGATTTTTTAACGCATATCTTTTTTTACTTTGTACTGGTTGATTGAAATTGCATCCGAAGATTAATAAGGTTACGTAGTTAAACCATTAAAAGATTTGAACCAATTATTGATCTCAGAAAATCACTGTTTTTTACTAATCAGCGAAATGAATTAAACCCCTTTTCGAATGCAACAACCCCAAAAAATACAAAAAAATTTTATAAATTTTAAAAAAGGGAAAAATCCCAATTTTTTTTGCATTAGAAATGAATGCAATCATTTTTTTTTTTTAAAATTTTTACTTGTCCCCAAATGGGGTTTATAGTAATCGACGATATTTTAAAAAAAAAAAATCGATGTTCTATGGAAGTAAGGATATAAAAAAATTATCGATTGTATATCCGCAAGTACATAATTTTCATCGTCAAACAAAAAAAATTGGTTTAAAAAAAAAAAATTGGTGAAACAAATTACATTTTCAAATTTTTAAATTTTCAGGATGTATTTTTTTAAAAAAATAAAAATAATTTACCTTCCCAAAGACTTTCCCCAAATTTAATTGTGGTTTCCAAATGAAAAAAAAATTTTTTGGGGAAGCGTTGGGGAATTAAAAAAATCGAAAATCTTTATTTATGAAAAAAAATTTGGAAAAAAAAAAGGGGGAAAAAAAGTTGGGGGGCAATTCCCCCCCTTTTAGTTATAGCCCCCAGGAATATTGAAAAGTCTTGTTTTTTTTAGTTATATAGTTGTTTCCCCAAAAAAAAAAATTTTTAATCTTTTTTTTCTTTTGGTGAAAAAAAAATGTTATTAAACTGCTGTGCATTCATTATTTGAAACAAACACTGTGACGTAACAAAATTTCCACTAAAAAACCCCAATATACCTTTTAAGTACGAGTGTTTTTTTAAACTTTTAAAATTTCCTTTTTAAATTTTTTATGAATTAAAAAAAATTTTGGAAATTGAGAGATTTCGATCCTCCATCAAACGTACCCCCGATATTTTTTTTCAAATTCCCCAAATTTAATATGTTTTTGGGGAAATTAACGAAAATGTTAGGGGTTTCAAATTGAATGATTTCACCTACCGTTTACGAGCTCTCCGATATTAACCGGTAACACAAAATGTCATTTTTTGACTTTAAAAAAAAATTTATTATTCAGAAACAAAGGGGTTGCTTTTTTTTTTTTATTCCTAATTTTCCCCAAAAGTAAAAAAAGTTTAAAAATTATTTTTAAATTCCCCATTTCCAAACAGAGGTTGCAAAAATGAAAACATTCTTTTTAGGACATCCCCAAACTTGAAAAACCTTATTTGAAACTTTTTAATAACCATACTTATTTCAAAAAAAAAAAAAAATTTTTAAAGGAAAAAAAATATGTTCCTTTGACGAAGAGGTTGTTTAAAAACTTGCGGACATTATTGTAGAAACTTCGAGTTTGAAAACCCTTTAAATTTTTTAAAAAAAAAATTAAAAAAAATTTTTTTTTTTGATAAAATAGACATTTCCATTTTGTATGAGTTTTTTAAAATTTATCAGAGGATGTAAAGTTTTTTTTAAAACCAAAAAATTTAGAACTTTGAAAAATTTTTTTTGCGCTAATAATGAAAAAAATTAAAAAACTTGTTTTTTAAAAAGGGGGTTTCCCCAAAACAGATACATATCATATGAAAGCCCCTTTTTAATTTACTGGATTTTTTAAATTTTTTGGAATTTTTTTAAAATTTTTGGGGGGCTCATGTTTTTCCTACTCCAAATTTTCAAATAAGTAATAATTTTTTTTATCCTGAATTGACAAATATGGAAAACCCCAGCATGGGGTCTACACCTTTAGTGCAGACGCCGTCGCAACGATGAAAAATTGGGGTTTTTCTATTCGGTAACATTTTTTAGTCGGAGTCAGTTGGGAACGCTTCCCACTAACGCATATAATTCAACCAATAGAATATTCTTCTATTTGAATTAATCTTTTCCGTTGTTTGATTCAAATAAATATTATATGTGTTAAAAAAATTTTTTATTCAATATGAGTTGGGGATTGTTTCAATGGATGAACATATACCAAATCAAAGAAAGAAACCCCACGACAATATAATACACCATCAATCGAATACACCTGTTTTTTGGGGGTGAATTTTTTTTGTCGGGTCAATCCAATAAGAATGACCCCCAAAAAAATGGTGAATTAACTTTTTTTTTCCTATAAAAAATAATCGAAATCCCCCTTTTTGGGCAGAAGGTTACCACTTAGCAATTAACAGACACAATGATAGACCATGAGATTCTCCTTCCGGGGAAAAAAAGAATGGGGACGAAAGAACGAGAACTCACAAGGGCAAATCTACATACAATGATATCGGGGTTCCAAACGGGGAAACGGAATTGGGGCCAGTACGGAGGGGGCCCGAATTTAACCTTAGTGTAAACCTGGGACAAAAACGCCACAATATTCCCCAAATCCATTCAATCGATCTCTGCCTGCAAGAATAATGAATAAAAAACAAAAAAATCAATCGATCAAAATCATGTCGAATAGCCAAGCAGCACTGGAAAACCGGCATCAAGTCGGGTAGAATACAGACGATGGAACTGCAAAAAACCCTTTAGAGCGTGGGGGGGGACAACATAAAACTCTGCTAAGGGTTGCTCACATAAAGGCTTTTGGGGGAAAAAAGAAAGGCTACCTTCTGGCAAAAAAAAGGGACTATAAAAAAGGGTTATAGGGGGCTCAAAAACCCCTTTTGGGGAAATCAAAGAAACCAAAGAAGTGTTTCAGGCTGTACCGAGCGAAAAAAAACCCTGTAATTTTGGGGAGGCAGGGGGTTGGGGTTACCTTTTAAGGATTTTATACCAAAAAACCCCTTGAAAAGAAGACCAACACCCCCGAACTGAATAGGGAAAAAACCGAGGATCAGAAAAAAATCTTAAAAAAAAAAGACTTGCGGAGAGCGCAGAATGTCGCTTTTGCCAAGACGAGGGGGAAAAAAAAAGTAGAGCACATCTTGTGCAGATGCAAGGGTCTGGGGAATAAAAAATTTTACTGTATGGATTATGGTCCTAGGGGGCCCCAAAAACCTGAAAAGGTATCAAGAGGGGATCATCCACTTCGTCAGAAGGCAGGACTTTTTAAAGGGTTTAAGGTGAACCTTAATTCAATTAGGGGGCGAGCCATACACAATAGATCTGAAAAGGTTATCGCCCACCCCAAAAAAAAAACCTTTTTTAAACCCAATCAATAGAGATTTTTTTTTGAGAAAAATACTACCAGGAAACCGACTGTGCCATCATACGAAAAAAAGGTCCGTAGTTATATCCTGTTAGGTTTCCACCCCCCAATGTCATTGTTTAATTTTTTTTAAAAAATTTAAAAGGGGTTTTTTTTTTTTTTTTTTTTCGTTTTTAACGTATAACTTTTTTAAACTAATGAAGCAATCTCGATACTCTCAAAAAAAGCCCTAGCAACCATCAGATTAATTATTAACGGAGAAAAAAAAGAAAAAAAAGGCATTTTAATTAAAAAAAATTATAACACCACCATTTTTTTTTAAATTTTGAAGTAGGCCTCCAAAAACATAGTGTGGGGTTCATGCAGCACAAAATAACAATTATCAAATAAGAAATAACAAATAACAATGATACAATTTTTAACAAGAATTTGAATGTAGCATTCATGCACTGAAAATAACAATTAAGAAAAAAAAATAATGTAACGTAAAAAACTCAACTTGGTTTAACAAATTTTATTTAACACTTAATCTACAACTTAATTTATATTACGCTACTGAATAGCTCGATCGTATGGGCTCGTTCAGACTTTTACCCCTTGAGGGCTGTCTATTTTTTCTCCGAAAAACATTCTCGATGTTTCGAATTCGACGGTTGGCGAGGGGAGTTCCAATTTTTTTTCCAAAATTTACCGTTGTTTTCCGCGGAAGGGGGCTGGATGGTTCTCGAATATCCCCGGGGGTGATTTACGCTGTCGATGGCAACGTGTGAGGCGACAGGTCCGGCCTAGGTTCGTTATTTTCCCCTTTCTTAAAGACTTTTCCCGCCCCCAAATTTCATCCTTGGAGTGTGACGATATCTGCATGACCCCCTATCTGCACCGGGGAAGTTCGATGGAAAAACTTTTACGGTCCGGGTCGGTGGGGGAAAAACAGAAAAACCAAAATCCTGATGCCGCTGGACGGTTTTCGCCTGCATCCCCTTTTTGACCCCCAGTCCAACCCATCAACCCCGGATATTTTTGGGGAATTCTAGATCCGCCAGATTCTGGTCCACCATAGATTCTTAGTTTGGTGAGACTCTTCCAGACATCTTCATAGGACGGTTTTTTTTTGGGGGGAACCCCTTTGGAACCGGGGGAGTAGATGTTTCTCCTTTTTTCAAATTTTAGCACCCCACCAACTTCGGGGTTCCCCTTTTTCCCCAGTGTTTGGGGTTGACCAAATTTTTTTAGAACACTACGGCGATCCCCCCCACATTCGAAGATCTTCGCCAAAAGTGCGCTAGGGGCAGCACCCTAAAAAAAGGCTCGTGCCCCCTTTAGTAACTCCCATGAAAACCCCTTTTGCCCGTTTGAATAAAAGGGGGCATAAACTTCTCGAACGTCATATCATCCCCCCGGGGGGCTTGAGGGTGGGGGAATGGTCATGGTTTCCAGCGTGGGGGCCAACCGTTGAAAAGGACGCCCCTTTTTGGTTTCCCCCGGGTGGCGATTCGGTACACAACCCCCTTTACCCTTTTTTAAGATTTTATAGGGGGCCTTCCCCGAGTTCCGAAAAATTTTGGGGGATAGTCCACGACGACGTTTGGGGTTGTACAGCCAAACCAGGTCATCAACCTTAAATCCCCTCTTTCCTTTTATGTCATAGGTTTTTCATTTTATCGCTGGGGCTCTGGGGGTTCAACCGACTGTTCGTGGATGTCGTCCATTCTCTGCCGAAGTTTGCTGACGTAGTCCCCCTTTCCCCCGTGTTCCGTCCTGGCGGTATCCCAAACTTCAGGTCACAAGGCAGTCGCAGCCCCCCGGGCCCTTATAATACTAAAAAGGAGTTTGACCGGTTGACTTGTGTACTGCGGATCGATAGGGGCCTCAGGGGGAAAAAAGAAGATACCCCGGGCCCAGTCTCTTTGATGGTCAGGGGGCAACCTTTTTGGCAAGTGGCGGTTGATCGTCCTGGGGTTATCCGTTCCACCATTCCATCGGACTGCGGATGGGGGCCGTGGTTTTTTTCTTGGGGGTTCAGCAGTAGAAATTTTTGGAAAAAAAGGGTTGGGGTTTGAAATTTCCTTGATCCGGGGGCAGCCCCCTTTTGGGAAACCGAATCGACATATCCACCTTTCACCAAGACGCCCCGGGACGGTGATGGTTCCCTTTGGGGGGGCATAGGCTTCCCCCCCCTTACTGAAGTAGTCCATTGCCACAAGGATGTATTTTTTTTCCCGGGTCGGATACGGGGGGAAAGGGCCGGCGATGTCAATGGCGATTCTTCCGGGGAAGGCTGCCTTCCCCGCTTTTTCTGACGGGGTCGGGGCCTTGGGTCTATTCCCCGGTCCATTGAGCAGCGCATACAGCGCACTTCCCCCCACCAGTCCTGACGTCAGCTTTTCAATTGGCCCAGTAAAAAAAACCTTGCCTCACCCCTTTTTTGCAGGGTCTTCGTTTTTCCCCCCCATGTCCTCCCCCGGGGGGGATCATGGGGGTTTTCCCCCCCGCATTTCCCCTCTTCTGTTCCTGGGAAAATTTTTTTGGGGTCTGCTTCCCCCCACCAATATCAGCCTCCCAAAACACGTTTCCCCGGGTCCCATTGTCCAGAATAAGAGAGTTCCATTGTGCCCAAGGGGTTTTTAAAGCCGGCAGAACCCGCGACTTCCTGCCATGATGGTTTTTTTATTGCCCTTTCTTCCAGCTGACGACTGCCAAGCTCGAGTTTTCCCCCTTTGGGCTTTTCCGGGGCTTTTTGTCATTCCAGCTGTCATCCATTGCCGCGGTTCCCCCAAATGTTGCTTTTTCTCTTCTGCTCGTCGGCAATGTGGGGGAATCATCTGACATGGTCTTCGCGACAAGGCATCTGCATTCTTATGGCTAGTTCCGGCTCGATGTTCGATCTCGAAACGGGGAATTTTTTTGCCCCCCGATCCAACGTGCCACTTGGGGCCCCAGGATTTTTTTAAATGTAAGAGCCATTTGGGGGTGCATGGTCAGTTCCCCCAAAAGGGGAACTTTTTTCCAAAAAGTACTTGTAGAAGTGTTCCACTCCCTTTTTAACAGCTAACAGCTCTCGCCTGGGACACAGTAATTGCGCCCTGGTTTGCTGCGTCTTGGTTTTAAAAAACCAATGACCTTCTCCGTCCCTCCTGGGGCTGAGATAGGGGAGCTCCAAGTCCCACGTTGCTGGGGTCCGTATCCAAAATGAATTTCCCCCTTTTGGGTAGGGGATAGCCGATAGGTGCGTTGATCAAAGCTCCTTTTTTGCTTCCTGGGGAAGAATCTTTTTCATTCTTCGACCACTGGGGAATTTGGGGTTTTCCTTCCGTGAGCCCCGGTCAGTGGTTTTTGATGTTGGCGAATCCCAGCACATATCGGCGATAGTATGTGCATAAACCAAGGAAAAATTTGAAGGGGGAAAGTCTTTTTTGGGTGGGCCAATCCTTTTAAAGCTTTGGTCTTCTTTTGGCATCCACCCCCAAATTTTCTCCAGAGACAACGTCGAGGTATCGAAAAATTTTTTTGGG
>JAFIRS010007953.1:0-20624 GCA_018342105.1 Gonioctena quinquepunctata | reverse complement strand
TCGACCAGCATGTTCCAGTTGTTTCCAATATTGACCGTTGTTATCCGCGGTGGCGCGACTGGATTGTTCTCGAATATCTCCGGGGATGACATCATCGTTGTCGATGGCAACGAGTGAGGCGACAGGTCCGGCCTAGGTTCGTTATAATACCATTTATCATCTTATAATCACAATTATAGAAATGAAAATTATTTTTTTCTTGTATGTTTTTTTTGTTAATGTCAATGCATCATAAACATTCAATGAACATTTTATTATTCATTCATTCATTATATATCATTTTTAAAACTATACAATTTCAGTGATCGGATAATTATACGCTAAAAATAGAATGTTTATCTTAATACAATTCTCGAATATATTGTACCTAATTTGGATAGCACTGTTTTCCAGAATTTTCCAAAACATTCTTATCGCAATAGTCCACTTTGTAATATAATTCCATTCAGGTACCGTAAATTTGCCGGTCTAGAGAAATACACGATTATCGAACTTGCACTCACGTTTGCATTGCAGAGTACTGGCGTCGATAAATCACAGTCTAAGTAACTCGGAGTATTACGAATGGTGTGACGTCAGAATTGTGATTGCTCACAGTCTAATATCTCTGCACGGAACAAGAGTTCAGTCTTAACATCTATTTAATAAAGAACATAAGCACAAAACACCGTAATTATACAGAAACGGCAGTAAACGCTGGCACTGTGATCTTTTTGGGAGACATTTTCGAATCCTTGGTTAGGTGTCAAATAAATCATCAGGTATTGAAATCCGAAATGATAAAGTATTTTGAATGATTTATAACAATAAAAGTAAAAAAAGCAATAACGATGAAACAACGCACTTTGTTTACAAAGTAAGTAAGCATTTATTTCATAGGACTTGTACAAGTATAGAAATCGTCAATAGAATTATAGTCATGAGTGAAATTGAATTAAATCTATCTTAAGCCTGAAATGCGTGAGTATTAAACATTGTGTGCTGATTGAGACTATTCGAAAGCCTAAAAATATGTAAATATAAAAACAAAGACATTAGGGCTGTTGATAAAATGATTAAGGAGTATACATAGAATATGATACGATTACACTTAGTTAAAATGGATCATTAAATATTCCTCTAAGGAGTAGTAACTTTTTTCTTTGATAAAATTTCGACATCTTCTCTTATAGGATTATTCAGGACGTTGATATATATTTTGAGGTATATTATGATTGGTCCCCAAAGCCATATCTTATATTTTCTCGATATATCTAGGATTTGACTTCCTGCTGACGTGTGAGACAGACATCGACCACATGGCAGGAAATCAGGTTAATGTGAGTTATTGTACAGCCGTTCCACGTGCATCGCAAAGTTATTTTATTGTTGTGAAAGTTCCGGGCATTCATGGTATCATTTAGAGTGAGATTAATCCCAGTTTGCCCACCGAAGGGGAATCTAAGCCCCAGAATACGTTCTGGGGTGAAGTGGATTCCCGAGCTAGCGAATTATCCGTGATGGATAGGCCATAAAAAACAAGCAAGCATATCTAGTATTCTGAAATAATTTTCAGACTACGATTTCATTAGCTACGTCAATAGAGAATACCCATTTGTACCTTTTGTAGATTATTTTGATTTGCACATAAATAAAGCTAAGCAACTAACTCAAAAATTGGAAAAATGTTTTTTGTTTTCTATTATTCGAAATTGAAAACGTCAATTTTTCATCCCATTAAAACACAACTCTTAGCGCCTCTGATGGACGTATGCATCGTTACTTTACACAGTTCAAACTTCCACCGCTAGGGCTCTTGAAGGGTGTAACATTTGTTTCGAACTTTCAATTACTTTAATTTTTCTTCGTTTATATGTTGTAATATTTCCATTAGGGATTTTCCATATTATTTTTAATTATCACTGAAACATCACATTGAAACCAAGGTTGAATTAATGTTGTAAAAAATAGTATTATCTGTCATTATTTCTAGAACAACCACTGTTGACGCTAGTGTTTGGGGAAGTTATTCGGGTGAAGATCAAATCGAATTTGAATAAGGGAGTCCCGCGAAAGTTGCCAACTTATTGAAAATCGACAATTTGGGCCATAAAGCGCTTGTATTTGTATTTCTTATATCAAATATGTCATTCATAGAGATTTTGTGTCTAAAAATTAAAACAGTTGGTAGCGCAAAACATATTTTGTGAAAAAAAGATTGAATAAGAAGATACACAAAACAATTACAACTGATAACAACGGAAATCGAGCAACAAGAAAAAGATCTGCGTTCAAATGGCAGAGTTACAGTTGACAATTGATAATTCACGAAAGCACGAATCAGATTGGGACGGGCACCAACACTCGAGATATAGTCACAAAATTTCTTATTGATATCACTTTTTTATGTATAAATATATAAGCACTTTGAGACTAAAAATAAATGATCCAGCATATTTAGTTTGTGATTCTCTACACAACCCTGATGAAATTATTATTCAAATTGGAGAGGCAGAAGTTTCTGAAGGTTTTTTAAGTAGGCAACTTGTGTGAGACTCCCCTATTGAGAAGCAGCTTTAAACCTTGGTATGCACTATTGCTTAGAGCAAGACACGCTGCATGCCCCCGAAACCACCCTCTTTCTATACCGGTTAAAGGCCGGATGGGAACGGATTTTCCGCAAGAGGGATGTCCTGAAGGCGCCGAAAGGAAGCAATATAGGACAATAATGTAGAGAGAGAACTTTAAACGATAAAATTACAATGTTTTGGGAGATTCGACTTCCTGGTGTCGTGGGAGACGGATGTCGACCACGCGGGCAGGAAGTCAGTTTAATGTTAGTTTTGTATAGCCGTTCCACGTGCATTGAAACGTTTAAAAAAATGTGTTGTGAAAGTATTGGGCATTCGTGTTATCACTTCGAGTGAGACAATTCTGTTTCCTCCCGAAGGGAAATCGAAGCCTACAGAATACGTTCTAGGGTGATGTGGATTTCCGAAGCTGACTAATTATCTGTAAAGATAGAGCCATGAAGAACAAACAAGCAAGCAATATTTTGGGATTTGATTCGACTTCCGACCATGGCTGAGGACAGGCGGCGTCTTCGTAGTAGGATGTCAAGTAAATGTTGATGTCAAAGTCCCGCCGTTTTTAACGTGCCTTGCAAGAATGAAGTGATATGTCAGAAGAAGGGGTCTTGCGAATTGTAAAATCAGAAGATATTGTAACAGTTTAGTTGCCGTTTAACGTTCATCACATATTTGCATATTTGAAAATTATTTGGGCATTCGTGGTATCACTTCGAGTGAGACATCCTGGGTGCCCTATTACGAAGCCCCGATTACGTAACAGAGGTTACGTAAAAGGGGGAGTGCTGGTATACATCATCGTAATGAAAACAGCCAATGAAGGAAGATAAGAAAAAAATATATTTTGGGATTTTTTGAATTATTTTCACCAAATGTTATTTTTGTGGACCAAACTGATCAAAAAATAAAATAAATATAAAATCATGCGTGTTCCATATTGTAGTAATTAAAATGGAATCCTTGAAAATAACCTTACGCCATCACATAACCCCGACCATAGAAAATTTTGTTTCGTGGGACGTTGAAAATTTTCGTTTGAAATCCAGACCAACTCAAAGTTTTGTCATAAACTGCAACAAAATGTTGAATTTAAAAGAGATTGTATTTTCGAGTAATAAATCACTTACAGCCTTCTGAATCGTGTGATTTTGAAATTTTTTCAATATTTGACGTAATTTCAACTAGAATAGTTATTTGTGCAACCAGTTGGGAAAAGCACTATTTTCCGTAACGGTCGGATTTCTGCGGAATGTGCGAAGCAAGTTACGAAAAATAGTGTTTCCCAACGTGTTTCACACATGTTTTTTTATAATTTTGAATATGATGTGATCCTTTTTAATTCAAGTTAAAAATATGAAAATATATATATATATATATATATATATATATATATATATATATATATATATATATATATATATATATATATATATATATATATATATTTAAGAAAACTAAAGAACACGCTTTTAACGCACTAAAAAGTAAAAAATAATTTTAAAATTCAACGATTATGCCAAAAAGCATGGGGTGGTTTTTGGTTACCTACTGTAACGTAAATAAACTCAACTTGGTTTAACTAATTTATTTAACATTTAATCTACAACTTAATTTATATTACTACGCCACTGAATAGCTCGATCGTATGGGCTCGTTCAGACTGTCGACTCCACTTGAGGGTCGCCTATTTATCTCCGATACAGCATTCTCGATGTTTCGAATTCTGGCATGTTCCAATTGTTTCCAATATTGACCGTTGTTTTCCGTGGCAGAGCGACTGGATGGTTCTCGAATATCTCCGGGGATGATCTCATCGCTGTCGACGGCAACGCGCGAGGCGACAGGTCCGGCCTAGGTTCGTTACATTGCCCCCTTCTTAAAGACATTACGTCCCAAAATTTAATCCTTGGAGTGTGACGATATCTGCATGACTCCCCATATCTGCACCGTGATGTTCGATGGAAGTAACACTCCACGGTCTTCATGATCGGTCGTGGAAGAGGGTTACAGCAAACCAAAATCTTGACGCCGCTGGATCTGAATATCGCCTCCAGCATACTTCTTATGACTCTCCAGTCCAACCCATCAATACCACAGGATAATTTTGGAATTGCTAGATCCACCAGGTTCTGGTCCACCATAGTATCTCTTAGTTTGGTGAGACTCTTCCAGACATCTTCATAGGACGGTTTATCTTGGGAATGCCTCTTGGTAACTAGGTAGTAGATGTTTCTCTGGCCTTTCTTCAACTGTAGCACCCACCAACTTCTGGATTCTGCTCCCGCAGTGTTTGGAGTTGACCAAATTTCTTGGAGAACACTACGGCGATGCCCCTGGACATTCGAAGATCTTCTGCCACACAGTGCGCTAGTGCGTAGTCAGCAGGCACCTCGAAAAGGTCTCGTGACTCCTCTCTAGTAACTCCCATGTAGAACTTTCTGCCCGTTTGAATACAAGGACATAAACTTCTCGAACGTCATATCATCCTCCGGTGGCTTGAGGGTGCGAACTTGGTCATGGTTTCCAGCGTAAGGCCAACCTGTTGAAATGGACGACCCTTGGTTTCCTCGGGGTGGCTTATGGATTCGGTACACAAGGTCGTTTATCCTTTCACGATTTTATACGGGCCTTCCCACGAGTTCCGCAACTTTGGTGATAGTCCACGACGACGTTTGGGGTTGTACAGCCAAACCAGGTCATCAACCTTAAATCCTCCTGCGTCGGCCTTGATGTCATAGGTCTTCTTCATTTTATCGCTGGCACTCTGATGTTCAACCGGACTCGTTCGTGGATGTCGTCCATTCTCTGCCGAAGTTTGCTGACGTAGTCCTCTCCCGCAGTGTCTTGTCCTGGCGGTATCCCAAACTTCAGGTCACAAGGCAGTCGCAGTTCTCGGCCCATTATAATACTAGCAGGAGTTTGACCGGTTGACTCGTGTACTGCGGATCGATAGGCCATCAGGAACAAATGAAGATACTGGTCCCAGTCTCTGATGGTCAGAGACAACCTTGGACAAGTGGCGGTTGATCGTCCTGTTCACCGTTCCACCATTCCATCGGACTGCGGATGTAGGGCCGTGGTTCTTGTCTTGCGGATGTTCAGCAAGAGACATATTTCTTGGAACAGGTTGATTCGAAATTTCTGCCTTGATCCGAGTGCAGCTCCATTGGAATACCGAATCGACATATCCACTCTTTCACCAAGACGTCGGCGACGGTGATGGCTTCCTGGTTGGCAGGGCATAGGCTTCCGCCCACTTACTGAAGTAGTCCATTGCCACAAGGATGTATTTATTCCCGTGGTCGGATACGGGAAACGGGCCGGCGATGTCAATGGCGATTCTCTCGAACGGGCTGCCTACGTTGTACTGACGCATCGGAGCCTTGGGTCGTATTCGAGGTCCATTGCTAGCAGCGCATACAGCGCACTTTCTGCACCAGTCCTGGACGTCAGCTTGACAATTGGCCCAGTAAAACCGTTGCCTTACTTTCTGCAGGGTCTTGGTCACTCCCAGATGTCCTCCGGCGACTCCATCATGGATTTCCCGCAGCACTTCCTCTCTTCTGTTCCTGGGAACAATTATTTGGCGTCTGTCTTCCCCACCAATATCGGCCTCCAACACACGTTTCAGGATCCCATTGTCCAGAATAAGAGAGTTCCATTGTGCCCAATAGGACTTAACAGCCGGCGAGTAACCTGCGACTTCCTGCCATGATGGTCTTCGATTGCCCTTCTTCCAGCTGACGACTAAGCCAAGGTCGGGGTCTCTCTCTGGTCTTTCTGGATCTTGCTGTCATTCCAGTTGTCATCCATTGCCGCGGTTCTACAAAGTGTTGCTTCTTCTCTTCTGCTCGTCGGCAATGTGAGCAATCATCTGACATGGTCTTCGCGACAAGGCATCTGCATTCTTATGGCTAGTTCCGGCTCGATGTTCGATCTCAAATCGAATTCTTGGAGTCTCTCGATCCAACGTGCTACTTGACCCTCAGGATTTTTGAACTGTAAGAGCCATTTGAGAGCTGCATGGTCAGTTCTCAACAGGAATCTTCTTCCATACACGTACTTGTAGAAGTGTTCCACTCCCTTTACAACAGCTAACAGCTCTCGCCTGGTGACACAGTAATTGCGCTCTGGTTTGCTAAGCGTCTTGCTGAAATAACCAACGACCTTCTCCTGTCCCTCCTGGATCTGGGATAGGACAGCTCCAAGTCCCACGTTGCTGGCGTCCGTATCCAAAATGAATTTCCCTTGGGTAGGGATAGCTCAGTATAGGTGCGTTGATCAAAGCTCCTTTCAGCTTCCTGAATGAGTCTTGACATTCTTCGACCACTGGAACTTTGTTTGGCCTTCCGTGAGCTTGGTCAGTGGTTTAGCGATGTTGGCGAATCCCAGCACATATCGGCGATAGTATGTGCATAAACCAAGGAAACTTCGAAGTTGGTGAATGTCTTTGGGATGGGCCAATCCTTAACAGCTTTGATCTTCTGGTCGTCCACTGCTACTCCTTCCCAGAGACAACGTGGCCGAGGTATCGTACTTCTTTTGGAACAGATGGCATTTCTTAGGGCTCAGCTTCAATCCGAGTTCCTCAGTCGCAGGAATACTTCCTCCAAATTTTTCACGTGGTCCTCGAACGATCTGCCGACCACAATTATGTCGTCGAGATACACTAGACACGTGTTCCATGAGAGTCCCTTCAGCACTGTCTCCATCAATCTTTCGAATGTGGCGGAGCATTACAGAGCCCGAATGGCATAACGGTGAACTGCCACAATCCTGAGCCGATGGTAAAGCAGTCTTTTCGATCTTCCTGAGCGAGTTCTACTTGCCAGTATCCACTCTTCAGATCAAGGGTCGAGAAAATCGTGGAACCAGCCAACGTGTCTAGGGTGTCATCTATTCTCGGAGAGGGTAACTGTCCTTCTTCGTGACATTATTAAGTTGGCGATAGTCTACACAAAAGCGTGTCGATCCATCCTTTTTCTTCACCAGTACGACTGGAGAGGACCAGGGACTGTCAGATGGTTCGATAACTCCTTCTTTTCCCATATCGCTGACTATTTTGTCAGCCTCTTCCTTCTGGCAAGAGGAAGTCTTCTTGCTGATTGCCGGATCGGTCGGGCACCTCCAGTATCAATCTTGTGCTGGACCACATTAGTTCGACCCCTTTTCCTTGTCCGGTATCGAAGATGTCTTGGTACTTTTGACTAAATCTCTTAGTTTGGGCTGTTGAGCTGGTTTTATGTCTTTGGAAGAGATGGCAACCAATTTTTCTAGTTCTGTGGGCAAGTTGTTGGTTGGCTAATCGTACTCGTACGCCCCGGATCACAGATGAAACTGACGAGCAGTGCCCTAAAATTGTTCCTTTTTAAGGTCACTGGAAAGTAATTGACATTCATGACCCTCACCGGCACAAATTTTTCAGCACGTAACAGGGTTTTCCCTAGGGTCCAATTTTCTCATCATGAAGTTTGGGCTCGAACATCACCACGTCTCCACTGCTCGCACTCCCGTCCAGGCGAGCCTCCAGAATGGTTTCAGCCCTCTCAGGTACGCTTACATCTTCAGCCAACAGCACACGGATCAACTCTTCACTTCTCCCATGAAGTACCAGCTCTTCTCCGTTGACACGTAGGACGCCGTCTTTGAAATCCAATTCAAACCCTCTGGAATTCATGATGTCCATTCCGATGATTGCATCGTCTTCGATGTCCGCTACAAGTGCCTGATGTTTCATCTTTAGTGCTGCCCAAAATTATTTCAATCGGTAGCTCGCCATATACAGTAGCTGGCTCCTGTTGCTGTGCGTAGCTACCAAGTTGTCGGTTCAATTCGTTCCGGTGTTCTGGCAAAGGAAGGTCCGAGAATTGTCCTAGTCGCACCTGTATCTAGCAGCATGGTGCAAGGCTCGTTATTGATGAGACCGTCTACGAAAACACCTCTGTTCTGTCGTTGCAGGATAGCGACATATGCGTTGTTAACCAGGGCTTGTTGGACACAGGCCGACGATTGCCCTTCTCGTCGACCTTCTTTAGTTTTCCTGCATAGGAGTCGTGTTTGAATGTTGGACATTTGCTACGCACATGTCCAATTTTGCCACAATTCCAGCATCTTATCTGTCTTTTCTCAGGAACACTTCCTTAATCACTTTCCTTATGGCAGCTTCCAAATTAGCAGGCTCCTGTGAGTCTTCCTCAATCATTCGGACTTTACTCTGGCTTTTGCAAGATTGTTTCGCTGCCTCGAATTCCAAAGCGCGTGCCAGTGCGTCTACGAGATGTGTTGGGCGGCTAGTGTCAACGCTTGTCTGGTTTCTTGGTCACGGAGTCCATCCAGGAATGCTTGAACCGCTAGTCGCTCCATTACATTTTCTGGTGTGGCTGGATATGCGAGACGAACCAAGCGTGCAATGTCAGTTTCGAATTCTTGTAAGGATTCGCCCGATTTTTGGCAGCGATTTTTCAGCTGGGAGTGGTATACGTGTTCCAAAATGAGCGTGGCCATATCGTAATTCTAGATGTTTAATCAGCTGATCATAGTCCTCCTGTTCTTGGGCGGTGAGAGTTTGTAGAATATTTGTCGCTTCTCCACGTAATGCAAGTGTCAGTGCTACAGCTCTTTCCCCTGCATTCCATCCGTTTGCTTTGGCCGCTGCTTCAAACTGCCGGCGGTAATTTGCCCATGGAGTTTTTCCGTCGAACTGAGGCGGCTTCATGGAAAGCTTCCTATTTCTGAAATGACCTTGACATCTTTTATACCCTCTTGAACTTTATCCAAGTTCAAACTCAAGTCCAGCATTGCATTTTCGTTAACCATCTCTGTGGAGGGCGCACTATTAATTCGTTTTTCCAGCTTACTGATCGTTTCCTTTATTTTGTCCATTTCTGCCTCGACCCCATCTTTGATTTTATCTACCTCCGTGTTCATTTGCTCCCTAATTTTATCTATCTCTGTCTCAACGGTTCCCATTCTTTCTTCTAGAAAATTAGCCACACCACACATCTCTTTTTTAGGCCTTCTGTGTTTTCCAGGAACTCTCTTCCAGGCTTTTGCATTTTCTTCCAGGCTTCTTGAATTTTCTAGAAGCTTCTCTTCCAGATTTCTAGAATTTTCCTTGAAGCTTCTCTCCAGATTTCTAGAATTTCTTCAAGCTTCTTCCAGATTTCTAGCATTTTCTTCCAAGCTTCTTGAATTTTCTAGAAGCTTCTCTTCCAGATTTCTAGAATTTTCTTGAAGCTTCTCTTCCAGATTTCTAGCATTTTCTTCCAAGCTTCTTGAATTTCTTGAAGCTTCTCTTCCAGATTTCTAGAATTTTCTTGAAGCTTCTCTTCCAAAGTCCTCGAATTTTGTTGTAGTTCTTCTTTCACGGATTTAGTAGTTTCTTCATTACCAAACTTAAATCACCTCCGGGAACTTCGAATAAAAATGTTTCGGGGTCCTCACCTTCTTGTATAAGTCCTTCTGCAAGTCTTTCCTGGAGTACTTGCTTTTTACCCGTTGTTTCCAGTTCCCTTTCCTCCAATTCCTGTTTCAATTCCGCTACCTTCAAATCCGCAAGGCGCACTTTTCTTGAACACATTTTGTCTTTGACGAGGTATCAGTCTGTTTCACACGAAAAGTTTATCAGTTTGTTAAAAATTCACTTCGCGAATTCTTTTCCACGGGCCACTGTCTATTTTGGGCGTACAAAAAGGTCTATCAATTTATTTTTCTGACTATCCACTCCACGATCACTTGTTTATTTTCAAAATCTCACTTCCGACACCAATTGTAACGTAAATAAACTTAACTTGGTTTAACTAATTTATTTAACATTTAATCTACAACTTAATTTATATTACTACGCCACTGAATAGCTCGATCGTATGGGCTCGTTTAGACTGTCGACTCCACTTGAGGGTCGCCTATTTATCTCCGATACAGCATTCTCGATGTTTCGAATTCTGGCATGTTCCAATTGTTTCCAATATTGACCGTTGTTTTCCGTGGCAGAGCGACTGGATGGTTCTCGAATATCTCCGGGGATGATCTCATCGCTGTCGACGGCAACGCGCGAGGCGACAGGTCTGGCCTAGGTTCGTTACACTACCTTTGGGAAATACTTTCAATTAATTTCGACAAAGCACCCCCGCTTTTTGGCATAGTCGTGGAATATTAAAATTATTCTTTACTTTTTAGTGCCTTAAAAGCTTGTTCTTTAGTTTTTTGAAATATATTTTTATTTTATTTTTATAATAATTCTAACATATTATACCCCCTCCAAGGAGCTGTTAGACCTAGACGTGGTGGAGGGGCTCAGTAGCTATGGTGATTCTGAGAGCGATGCCGGCGGGAGTATCACACTCCTGGTAGGGCCACCCATGCCGGTAAGGTCGAAGATGAGTAGTGAAGCCAAGGACAGCTCAACAGGAGTAAACCTGCAAAAATCTGTAATCTAAGGTGGAAGACATCGTGCTGACAGATCAATGGCTACACGTAGATAGTCGCCAACGATTCCCTGTGAGCCCAGACGAAACTCACATGTACTTCAGTCCCTCTGTGGTAGGGGAGCACTGCCACAGTGGATATATATTTCTGCCCTACTCGAGGGAATTGTATGGATAAGCTACCAATTCAAAAAGAGGTATCTCCCTCCTTAAATAGAGACAACCCCAGTACGAACCAGGAAAAGGCGGTAGGTCCCCGGTTTTTGGTCGCAAAAAGAATAGAGGGCGACTTTTCCAAAGTCAGCCCATTTATTATTGAAAAATCGCTGAAAGGTATTTGCGGAACACTGAAAATGATAAAAAAAAACAAAGAAGGTTTGATACTGGAAACTGTTTCTGCAGCCCAGAGTAGAAAACTACTTAATACCCGTAGATTACAAGATATGGTATCGGAGTAAGTCCCCATAAGACTCTTAATGAGTCGAGAGGTGTTGTACATTGCCCCGATTTGATGAACTGCTCTACGAAAGAAATTTTAAACGAAATAAGTAGCCAAGGCGTACTAGCGGTATACAGAATGAAAGTGAAACGAGAAGGCCAGCTGACAGATACCCTAAACCACATTTTAACATTTAACACCCCAATTCTACTTAGAACAATAAAAATTGCCTTTTACTCTTTGGAAGTGAGATTGTATATCCCTTCCCCACTGAGATGTTTTCGATGCCAAAAATTTGGCCATACCTCACTCAGATGTCAAGAAAACCAAATTTGTGTATGTGGAAAACCCCTACACGAGGGCATTTCTTGCGAACAACCCATTTTCTGCGTTAACTGCAAAGGCAACCACCCGGCAAGATCTATAAACAGGAAAAGGCCATCCAAGAGATGAAAGTGAAAGAAAAAATCTCCTTTTCGGAAGCGAGAAAGAGAGTAATCATCAACACCCCATCACCTGGGGTTAGCTACGCTCAAGCAGCAAACAAACCAGCAATCGACATCCCTACCTTGGTTATTGAACTCTCCCCGCTAATAATCAAAGCCGTTATCGACCAGATGAAAACCATCAATTTACCGCCTCCTCCATCCACCTCTACTACCTTTCGTACCCCCTTTATTCCCCCACTCTCAGATACCAGACAAAGATCAACTAGCAATGAGCAGATATCTGAGGCTGAGAAAAGGAAAAAACTGTCATGCTCATCAGAGGACGACACGCCGTGCTCCGCCTCTGACGAAACAACATCCTCACATAACAAAATAGTAAAAAAGAAAAAAGGAAGGCCCAGAACGGGAATACCATGAAAGCTATAATTTAGTGTGATATTCTGACTATGTCCACTGCCATACTCCATACAGCAACCATTGTTTTTAATATAATTTAACACTATAGTCTCAATAATAAATATAACTTTCCATAATGGTCTCACAAACCAATATCATCCAATGGAACTGTAACGGCCTCCGCTTACACCTCCCTGAATTACAATTAATTAAAAACAATCTCAACCCAATTGCTTTCGTACTACAAGAAACACACCTAAGACCAGAGGAAAACTTCAATCTGAGAGGCTACCAATCTTATCGTAGCGACGTCGCCCCAAATAATAGAGCAAGGGGTGGGGTAGCAATATACCTCAAAGACCACATCCCGGCAAACGATATAAGATTAAACCCTCGACTACAGTCAGTTGCTATATATTTACAAACCCCTAGGAAACTGACCATATGCTCCATATATCTTCCAGACTACCACTGGCATACCCTTGAAATTAGAAATATCCTACAACTCCCTGAAACGTATATAATTATGGGTGTTTTTAATGCACATTCTCCGTTGTGGGGTAGACGCATCGAGAACATCCTCGATAATGAGAATATTACCATTTTAAATTCAGGAGAAGCAACACATTTCAGTGCGCGGTCCTCCTCCTTCTCTTCAATAGATCTTACGATGTGTACCCCAAATATTGCCCCAATTCTAACTTGGAAGCCACTTGATGACCTGCACTCTAGTGACCACTTTCCTATACAATTAACAATTGATATTCCACCTCAACAAATCAGCGTTGGAAAGAAGTGGCTGATGAAGAAAGCTAACTGGGAGGAATACTCACAACTGGTATCCATCCCGGATCCTGAGCTCTACGAAGAGACTGACCACGCTGTAGAAGCTATAATATCCTCTATTGTGAATACTGCACACTTGTCCATACCTAAATCGAATGGTATTAGATCTTCAAAAGCGGTCCCATGGTGGAACGAAAATATCAAACAAGCTATAAAAGATAGAAAAGGGGCCCTCAAAACCTTTCGAAGATCCCCCTCCCCGGAGAATCTGGTGGTATTAAAAAAACTGAGAGCTCGTGCGCATAGGCTAATTAAAGAGAGTAAAAGAACCTCCTGGAGAAATATGTGTCTTTTAGCTGCGGATACTACTGTTTCGATGTCTGGAGGAGGATAAGGTCTTTCTTGGGAAAAAACTTCTACAACTCCCCCAAGCTTTAGTTGTGAATGATACTATGATAACTACTGATCAGGAGATGAGTGAAGCCTTTGCCGACCATTATGAATCTGTGAGCAGCTCACTTAACTACGACCCGGATTTCCGAATGATTAAGGCTATAGAAGAAATGCGAACAGTTGATTTTGAAACTGATGAGAGTTTGTACTACAATGACCCCTTTAGCCCCCATGAACTAGATTTTGCACTAAGTTCCTGTAAGGAAAGCGCTCCTGGATATGATGATATAACGTACGCTATGATACAACACCTAGCTCCTAACTGCAAAAACAACCTCCTGAAATTATATAATAAAATATGGGCTTCGAAAGTATATCCTAACAACTGGAAAGTAGCCATAATAATACATATCCCCAAACACAATGGCATATCTACGGACCCAAAGCAATATCGGCCAATCTCATTAATCTCATGCCTAGGCAAGATCTTTGAAAAAATGATAAATGTCAGACTAACCTGGGTACTGGAATCGAATTCATTCTTATCGAAGTTCCAAGTAGGCTGTCGTCGGAATAACTCAAGCACTGACGCCCTGATTGCAATTGATTCAGAAATTCGGAAAGCATTTGATGAAAAAGAACACCTCGTAGCTGTCCTTTTGGATCTTCAGAAGGCTTACGATATGACCTGGAGGGATGCGATAATAAAACAACTCCATCTACTTGGACTTCGGGGTACTTTGCCAATGATAGTGAATAGCTTTCTTCTTGATAGATTCTTTTCAGTGAGAACTGGTAGCTATTTGTAATCTCGAAGGCTACTAGAAAACGGTATACCACAAGGATCCATCCTAAGCGTAACTCTTTTCTCAATTGCCATCAACGCACTCATTGAGAACCTACCCAACTCCACAAATGCCGTGCTTTATGTGGATGACCTCACCCTCTATAGTCGACATTCTTCAATGAATAATTTAAATAACTCTCTTCAAGAGGAACTGAATAGACAACAAGAAATGGCAAGATTGCGTGGCTTCAAATTTTCCCCCTCAAAATCCCATGTCGTCCATTTCTGTAGGTTGAGATCCCCACATATCGAACCCCGCCTTTTCTTAGATGACCAACGTATATCAATCAAAGCTGAAACGAAATTATTGGGCATAATATTCGACCAAAAGCTCACGTGAAACCCCACATCAACTACCTGTCCACAAGATGCCGTAAAGCCATCAACGTCATGAAATGTATAGGAAGATAAGATGGGGTTCGATAGAGAAATATTCCTAAAAGATACCAAGCACTTGTCCAAAGCAGAATTGACTATGGAAGTATTATCAGGATCCGCATGCCAGTCCAGTCTGAAACTGTTGGGCACAATACAAAACACTGCAATCCGCATTGCAAAAGGAGCCTTCAGGACGAGCCCCCAATAATCAATCCTATGTGAATCCTCTACTATGCCCCCCAAAAAATCCGCAGGAAATGCAAACCTTAACATATGGTGCAAAAAAGAGTCCGTACCCCGACACTCGAACCACAGCTCCTTCAAGTATAACAATGACACCACCGGCAGACGATCTAGGAGTGTCCAAACCGGCTTCCACCTGGTTTTCTGAACTTTCGAGAAACACTCAATCATTGACCAGCCCAATATCATGCAATTATCCCAAAATATTGCACCATGATGAGAACTCCCCTCGTTAAACATACTCCTTAGTACATGGAAAAAAAGAGCATACCCCCATCAACCTACCGGATCCTTTTTCAGGAACAACTGTCACTCTATGAACACTACAACTTTAATATATACGGATGGTTCCAAAACTAACGAAGGCACAGGGGCAGCTATGGTCTTGGGAAACCACTCTCACTCGTGGACAATGAGTCCCAGCACCAGTATCTTCTCTGCTGAAATGTATGCAATATGGCAGGCCCTTCTGTACTTCTCTCACGACAAACATAAGCATTGCCTAATTTGTACAGATTCTCTCAGTTCAATTTTAACAATCCAAAATCGCTTTAGTCATAATGAATGGGCATTGAGAATACTGGAAATAATTACACATCTCGATTCAACTGACAAAAATGTGGTCCCATGTGGATCCCTGACACGCAACATTCCAGGAAATGAAATGGCAGATGATGCCGCGAGGAGTGCAACAAATAGAGAAATGGACAAGGAATACCAGTCTTCCTTTGACGATCACAAAAGTTTTATCAAGGAAAGGCTACGAAGAATGGCAAACAATATGGAATAATGTAGATAGCCCCTGAGACTTTCGAAACCATCCGTAAAAAAAAATGGTTCTATCCAAATGATCTATCTAGACGGGAACAAGTAGTACTGTGTAGAGTTAGAATTGGTCACACAAATCTGACTCACCTGTACCTTCTAGCCGGGGCAAGGAGACCAAGATGCGAAGTGTGCCAAACTCGTTTAACAGTCGAGCATTTTCTGAATTGTCAAAACTTCCAACTACAGAGATATATCGTTGGCCTAGAAGCTGAAAGAAGCCTCGTACTACGTAATAACAAAGAAGAAATCAAGAACCTACTTTCCTACCTCAAGAGTACAAATATGTTCCTTAAAATTTAAATAAGCGGTAGAAAGAGCAAATGACCACAGCAGTCGAAGCTCTAAAAAAAAAAACATATATTGATTTAAATCCAAAAAAGGTTGTCTGGTGTGGGGTTTCGAACCCACGCTCCCTTTCAAGAACTAAACTTTAGACGCTGGTAAGTAAGGATGTTTACAAGTTGGCTAAAATGTCAGTTGGGGTCAATATCACTAATTGTTCAAATTGTGTTATTACTATTTATAATTAGTTTTTACCATTCATATTATGTATTAAATTTGAATAAAATTAAATCTTCATAATATGTACAAAGAATATAAAACAATAAAGAGGCAAGTACTCCAAAAATCATTGTCCCCAGGGGTAAAGCCCAGATACAGCAAATTTACCAGAAGGCGTTTGTGTGCAACTTCTTCCCAGAATTCAGCATTTTCCAGTAACCAGGGTTTTGATTTTTTAAAGGGAAGAAAAATATTCAGTGTCAGGGTGGTTCAGTAATTTTTGAAAATTGAAAAGAACTGTTACCAAGGTGTGGTTTAGTCATTTTGTGGAATGGAACTTAAAATAAAGTTCAGTTACCGGTATTGTTTAATAATTTTGAGAATATGAAAAAAAAATAGTACCAGGGTGGTTCAATAATTTTAGATTTTTTTAAAAAATGCTGAGTTACCAAGGGGGTTTAAAAATTTTTGGGAATTAGAAAGTGAAAAAAAAAATGCTTAATTGAGTAGACTTTATGTGTCAGTTGGTATAATAATAATAATAATGTTTATTCGCATAAAAGAGAAAAAAAAAGATATATAATTGAAAGTATTTCGAATGAACATCGGAAAGCCACAGAAGTGTGTAACAGTTTTGAGCGCTATACTCCTTGTGCGTGACTATGTTATGTTCGGCTATGATAAATGAAGATGGATTATGATGATTTGGAAATGACTTGAAGTTATGGGTAGAGAGTGACATAATATTTAACATGATACAATTCAGAAATACAATAGAGTATGGATGATTAACACGTCAATGAGTTATTTTCAAATATATAACCCTTAATCAATATTTTGAAGAAAAGCACGATGCTAAGTAATGTGAATAAATAACATTTCTTATAATATTTTAAAAAATAGTTAACTTTGAAAAAAAATGTAGAAGCAATAAGCTGTTCTCATGGCCCAGTCATATGGCTCCTACAATATACAATGCTCTTCCTTCAAATGTGAAAAAATGCTTCACAAAACAATCATTCAAACATAAGTTGAAATCCTTTTTGACAGAACAGTGTTTTTATAGACTGGATGAATATTTGTCGTAGCAGTCTGCTGTGAAATCAATTTTATCTTTTTAGTATTATTTTATTCAAAATTTACGTGTGTAGATATATAAACATTTTGAATGTAAGCAACTGACTTTTTCCATATGGTTTGTAACTGTCTTAAGGAAATAAAATTATTATTATTATTATTATTATTATTATTATTATATGGCGAATAAACATGAATAGGTCACTGAAGTGTGCATATCAATTATCAATTGATATACCACTTGTGCGTCCACTGCTCATGCCATTTGAGCCACAAGTAAAAGTGAGTGTTTGAGAAAAATATCATTATATATGTTATTGATTAATGATGGAAGGGATGGAGTCAGTACATCAGTCTTAAATTATATATTGGATATTGGAGGTTGGGTAATAAGATATATACATACATACATATATATATATATATATATATATATATATATATATATATATATATATATATATATATATATATATATATACATATACACATATATATATATATATACATATACACATATATATATATACATATACATATATACATATACACCATCACAGATGTTGAACTTGGACCAGAAGATCATTTCATCAGCTTCGACGTGGAGAGCCTTTACACCAATGTCCCTATAGAGGAATCTCTCAGTATCATCAAAAGGAAACTCGAAGAGGACTGACCTTCCTACCCACGCAATATTGGAATTACTGCAGTGCTGCCTTTCAGAACCATATTTTCAGGAAAAGGACCGATTCTTCTTGGGCGAGGACTCCCGATTGATCTCTCCTTTCTCCAATCATCGCCAAAATATACATGGGAGGGTTCGAGGAATTGGCTATACGGGAGGCAGAATACAAATCAAAGCTGTGGTTGAGGTACGTGGATGACACCTTCATTATATGGAATCACGGAGACAAACATCCAGGATTTCTTCTCAAGAATTAACAGAATCAGGGGATTCGATCAAATTCACGATGGAAATGAAAACCAACAGTGCCTTACCCTTCCTCGATGTGAACGTTGAGAGAATAGGAAATGAAATCCGCACCTCCGTCTACAGAAAGAAGACACATACGGGCAGTACCTCAGTTACAGCCAACCATCCGAGTTCGACGAAGAGGGGATCGTGAGAACATTGGTAGAGAGGCGGACGCACATATGCAACGACTGGAGTCACTAGATGCCGAATTAAACCACATCAGAGAGGACCTCCACCGGAATGGATATCCCAAGAAACTTCTAGAAGAGTATTGAAACAACTCCGGAGAACGAAGACATCTAAGAGCAACAACAAAGCACAGTGATCGCCTTCCGTACATCAGAGGTGTCTCCGAGAAGATCAGAAGGATCGGAAACAAGTTCAACATCAAGAGCTGCTTTCAATCCGGCAGTACTCTACGGAGTTTCCTGACCAAGACCAAACCTGACAACAAAAATGAAATCAGTAAGAATTGCATTTATGAAGTTCCATGTGAATGCGGAGATTCCTACATTGGAGAGACAAAGAGACCGTTATCGGTAAGATTGGATGAGCACAAGAAATGGACTCAACGTGGAGAAACATCAAAATCGGGAATCGCTGACCACGCCTGGACTGAGCACCATCGAGTTCTATGGGACGACGCAAGTGTTCTACATAGAGAGGTGCATTGGTTCAAACGAAAGTTCGAAGAGGCCGCTACATCGAAGCCAATAACGCCTTTAGTCAACCAAGCATTGAGATCAAGAACGTAGGAAACCACTGATTGCTCTTTCTGGCGGACTGCAGAGGCGCGAAACTTCACGCACCACCACACCGCGCGAAATTACCGCACCACTGCACCTTGCGGAATTACACGCATCATTGCACCGACAGTCATATAAATTGGTAAGTAGCACCTAAACTTGTCAGTATTCACCTGAAGACGATTGCAGCTACAAGCATTCGAAATGTCGTGAAAACCTTTCAAATACAGTAAGCCGATGGACGTCCGAAACGATAGTAATCAAGTTACCACAGCGTCTACAACCTTCAAACAAATTATCAGACTCATTTCGCATTTTTTTAACCAGTTTTGGAAAATAGTGCCGGGTCGGGTGACGCCGATCAGGATGTCTCTGTGCGTAGAGACGTGCAGCATCGGTTGAATTTTGCCTACACTCTCTAAAAACTAATAACATATCAACTTTTTCAGTTCTTGTAAAAATATTGTTATTTTCCATGATTTTCAAACAATGAGGTACACAATAACTACCTAATTGACTTTGTAGAAGAGATGTAGAATAATATGTCGACACGTCAATTTTTATCGCAACAATTTAAAGATTTTGATTCAGTTGTGTTGGTCACATGCTACTCTATGATTTTAAATCTTATTTTAATCTCAATAAGATTCTTCATTTAACGAAAGTTCTAACGTTATATTTTCAGTGTTTTATCGAAAGTTTTCTTACAACCTAATAGAGTGCGGTATCAAATTAATCGTAATAAAATGCTCTTTTTTTCTAACCCGACGAGCCACCATGTTGCCATTTGAAAAAAAAATGTATTAAAATTTTAAAATCAAACGTCACATAGATGAAACATTTTGGTCGAAAACAGTAAAGTTGTATTTTTACAAACATTTTAGGACTGAAATTAGTTATTTGAACGTATCCATAGCCCTATAGAACAAACATTTATTTCGAAAAAAATATAAAAAAAACGGTTACAAACAGTAACAAATGATATATGGTTGTATTCTAAATGTCATATGGAGACAAAAAAACTGGAAATATACCAGGTGTCCCATTTAAAAATCGAAAGTTTATGTCACTTCCGGTGAATCCGGAATTTGATGAAGTTAGGAGTTACTTTAAAAAAGGGTTGTATGATAAAAGATCCTCCAAATTTCATTCCATGAATAATGGATAATGGAATGAAATTTGGAGGATCTGTTTAATCATACAACTCAATTATATATATATATATATATATATACATATATACAATACATCACATATACACACTATACATACATATCATATAAAACATATCAGGGGTCCCTGGACTTCCTCACCATACTTATTTCTTTTTTTTTCCTAAAAGCCTTGTTTCAACTACGGGCCCTCAAAGTTACAAAATGAAAAATGTTTTTTTCTGATAACTTTCAAAGTGAATATTCAAAATAATCTAAATTTTGATTACAAACAAAAATTCCTTCGATGACTTTCAGGGGCAGTTGTTTTCTCGCGGAAAGGCCCCCGATGGTAAAAAAATTTGAAAAAAGAAATAATTTTCAATGTTTTCAACAAAAAAAAAAGGTTACGGAAA
This sequence comes from Gonioctena quinquepunctata, assembly GCA_018342105.1. Taxonomy (NCBI): domain Eukaryota; kingdom Metazoa; phylum Arthropoda; class Insecta; order Coleoptera; family Chrysomelidae; genus Gonioctena; species Gonioctena quinquepunctata. Next base: position 5 of record JAFIRS010007953.1, on the reverse strand, counting down.
TTTTC
>JAFIRS010007952.1:0-20627 GCA_018342105.1 Gonioctena quinquepunctata | reverse complement strand
ATTTTTATTCTTGTTTTCCCTTCGTCCTAAGAACGAAACTCTCTCTCCTCGGAAATTCCGATTGTGGATTTCGATTGTTATTTTCTCGCTTTGTGAATTGATTATTTTTGGATCTTCTTAGACCCGCTAATATTTATAATGGAACCACGAGGCAGAGCTAGCCAGGGTGAGAATTTGAGACCCAAATTCTACAATCAAAGCCGGCCTAATGAATGTTACTCTCAGAGTGCTAATACCTACCGGCAAGAATAAAAACGTGAAATGCACAAAATTATAGATGTGACATCTATGAATTGCGGAGTGAAACTCAAACCTAATGCCGTGGAGTTCGAAGGCAGGAAATTTCGTGCAACATCGATAGGCCACCAACAATTGTCATTATAGGCCAATCCACAACACCAACAGTCTAGCTTCTAGTACGTTCAGAGTAACGCAAACGAATAACAAAAGAAGAAAGAGAGTTTTGCTTCAACTTCCAGGAAGCCCACCACCCGCCTAGAGCTGTTTCATGGTTTCCAAATCATGCGGACGGCTTGTGGTCTTCCTCGAACTGAAACAACCGCTCAGAGTGCTAATACCTACCGGCAAGGATAGAAATGTGAAATTCACAAAATTATAGATGCGGCATCTATAATTTGTGGAGTGAAACGCAAAATTTCGGACTCCACGGCACTAGGTTTGAGTTTCACTCCGCCAATTATAGATGTCGCATCTATAATTTTGTGCATCTCAAATATATATATATATATATATATATTTTTATTGATATATAAACGAAATTTATGAATAATATCAAAGTAACTTTATGAAATGAAAAAAAAACATACATTAATTACCGTAAACATATAAACGAACTTATTAAAATTACTAAAGGAAAGTTTTATCAAGCAGAAATAGAAAAAATGGAAATAATACAAAAAATATGTGGAACCTAGTGAATAACAAGATAAAACCAATCATAACATGAATTAAATTACTTTAGAATCAGAAAATAAAATAACGTGTGAAAAAGAAATTGTAGTAAAATTCATCAACTATTTCACTCAGCTAGGAGAACACCTAGCTCGCAGGATATCACAACCATCTAATCCTCCTCCAACACGAAATAAAAATCTTCACACTTTGTATTTGGATGTCTGTAGAAGAAATAAGAGACAATGTGAGATCACTGAGGATGAATAAAGCACCTGGGATAGATAATTTAAAGGCTGAAATATTTAAAAAAATATAAAGTCAACTATGTCCATCTATCGCTAGTCTGATAAACTTGATTTTCACCAGTAAAGTATGTCTCTCTCACTCAAAAAACAGCTTTAATTTCTTCAATCTATAAAAAAGACCAAAAAGTTGAGAGGTGTCAAGGGACATCCGGATGGAACGAAGTTCCTTTCGATTAATTAGTGAAGGAATTGTAATATTTTTTTTTTTCAAGTCCTGATTTTTTTTTTATTATTAACAAATATAATGTGATATAAACTAGATCAGTAGGCTCAGTTTTAGTACATACGCATTGATATTGTGATATTGAAATATAATTTGCTTTCAAATTTATTAAAGTTATGACGCGTACACTTGCTAAACACACAATAATGGAGAGATTATAACGCTTATGACTTGGTTAGCACAATAGTAAAGAGAGGTTATGATGCGTACTTGCTTAAAATAAATAAGCATTTATTATTGTCTGTATAAAATCTCTACTTACCTAACTCCATCACCCAATATCCGGAACTTGTAAGAAACACTGTCAAGGTTCATTATTTTATTATTTTTTATTATTTATCATGTACAAAAACCTTAAACACTCAACAAAATAATCGTCCCCGACACCACACTGTTCAATGCGCAATAGAAAGAAGAAACGAAAATAACTGGCTTGCTTTCTATGAGAGAGAGAGACAGACAGAGAAACACGCGCACGCCGCACGGCTTACAACTACAGCAAAAAATGTCGTTACAACTTTTGGTCTTAATGTATTCCGCCTAGCCCTCTTTCACAACGCGCGATAAGGAACTTCGTTCCAAAAAGAGAATATGTGTGATTACTGTGTATATTACCATTATCCTTGATTCTCACTTTGTCAAAATCAATTGAGAAGGCAGGAAGGGAAGGCTAACAAAATTGGAGTAGACGTCAAGTTTCCATTCAAGACGTGAACTAAAACGTATAACACAAATTTTGTTGTTGAATTGTTTGGTTTCAAAAAGTTGTCGCGCGAAGTGTTCATACAAGTAGGTACCAACTTCTTTCATTGTACAATGATTGGTTGGTAAGTAACAACTCATCGAAATATTGATTTGATTACAATTCATGCGACAAGCTTTTTAAAACCAAACAATTCAACAACAAAAAAATTAAATCATTGTCAGCGATGACTCCAACTCATTTTATACGGCTCAAATCAAAGCTTGTCTTTCAAAAGGTTTTTTATCAGTTATTTCAATTTTAGCCTTTGAGTTAGTTCGCCTTAATCTGTTCATTTCTAATAGAGCATCGTTTTTACAAGGTCTCTCCTCTGTAAGTTTTGAGCTGAAAGACATCATGATCTCCGAACCCAAAAACTCCCACACACCAATTTTGAATAGAATCTGTCCATAATCACAAAACTCGTCCGCCATCCTGAAGTCGCCATCTTAAATTTATATATTTTGACAAAAAATGCATAATCTCCAAATCTGAAGAACTTTCAAATACTAATTTTGAATGAAATGTGACCATGATCAGAATACCCGTTCTCCATCTGGCCGCCAACTTGAATTTATAAATTTCGAATCGGAATCGAATCGGACCATAATCAGAAAACTCGTTCTCCATCTTGGGGCATCTTGAATTTATGGATTTTGACATAAAATTTATAATCTCCGACCCCGAAAACCTCTATATACCAATTTTGAATCGAATCGGACCATAATCACAAAACTCATTCGCCATCTCATAGCGGCCATCTTGAATTTACAAATTTTGACAAAAATTCATAATTTCTGACCTTAAAAACCTTCACATACCAATTTTGAATCAAATCGGATCATAATTACAAATCTTGTCCGCCATCTTAGAGCCTCCATTTTGGTTTTTTCTCTAACAAAAATTCCATGATGCATTATGAACACCTGCCGAATTCCAATTTAATCAGACGACTAGATGTCTGTCAAAATTCGCTTGCAAGATTTGATCCTGACTAAGGAACGAACGAATCAACAAGTGAAGCTGAAAAGCTAAATAAAAGCTTTCAAAAACTGAATAAAAGCGTGTACTCAATGAAAGCTTGTGAAAATAGATAAATTTAGTCTCATTTCGGAGCGGCAATTCGGTTTTCAAGAAGGACTCTCAACTAGTGACGTCCTTCAGTGCTTGGGTTCCTCAGTCTATAAATCTAGTGATAAAAGACTGAACCAGTAGCAGTAGTATTTCTTCATTTGGTTTGACACTATGAATCATTCAAAGTTGTTGGAAGTTTTGGACGAGGCAGGTATACGAGGGTTGCCACATAAATTCTTTGAAAGTTACTCGTCACATAGAAAGCAGGTGGTAAGGATACAAAAGGAACCCAGTACTGAAAAACTGGTGTCATTTGGGATGACCCAAGAAACTGTTTTGGGGCCAATTCAATTTATATTATTCTCTTACAACTCTTCAGGCAAATCAATTGTATTTGCAGACGATACGGCACTTCCCAAATATGGGAAGATTTGAAAAATGAAGTCGGGTATCAAAGTCAAAGGTTTTTTATTTATTTTTGGACAATATACATTGTATAAGAAAAAGTCAGTGTAGAAGTGTATATAGGCGAGTAAAATTACTAATTACCAATACATATATAAAAGGACAAATAAAAAATTGTCGAATCTGTCTGAAAAAAATAAAAGACAAAAAGAAAATCACTGCTTCCCAATGAAAAATTCATTCATGTTATATGGACATAAGTTTGTTAGATAGCTTTTCAACTGATATTCGAACGTCTTTTCACCTTCTTTATTCTTTATAGATAGTGGTATATGGTTGAAAATTTTTGGGCAAATTCGTTCAGGAGCGTTATATGTGATATTCACACGGCTCTTGGGCAGATGCAGATCATTTTTATTTCGGGTATTATAATTCCGTTTTTGAAAACCATATCTCAAAGATATAAAGTGCAGTCAAGGTGAGAATTCCCAGTTTTTTTAAAGACTCTCGACGAGATTCATTTTGTTTCAGACCATCTATGATTCTTAGAATTCTTGTTTGTTTGACAAAAACATTTTGAGGAAATGATGAGTCTCCCCAGAGGCAAACTCCATATCTCAACCGACTCTCAACTTCAGCATAATACAACTGTACCAATTGATGCTTTTCCAATATAGATTTTATATTTCTGAACATATAGTGCAGAGATGCAAGTTTGGCACCTAACACGGTGCAATGTTTGTTCCAGTTTAAGCAGGAGTCGATATTTAGACCCAAAAATCTTTCATTTTCTTGAAACTCAACAACTGCGCCATTGTGAGATATTTCAATTTTTTCCAGAGACTTTTGCGCTGTGTGAAAATGCATTAATTTAGTTTTATCTGTATTGAAATATAGATAGTGATCTTGGAACCATTGACTCAGTTTATCCATTGCATTTCCACAGTTTTCCTTTTGGCTGACACTGTCTTTACCAGAGAGTAAGAGGGTTGTATCGTCAGCATAACTTGTGACTTTTATATCTGGCAGGATATTACTCATCTCGTTGACATATAAAATGAAAAGAATGGGGCCCAATATCGAGCCCTGCGGGACTCCTGGGTCAATTTTAAGTCAAGATGAGAGGACAGATCGAATTGAATCTTCATCCTGGTGATTAATTGAGACATATTGAAGCCTTGCTTTAACGAAAGACTCTATCCAGTCCAAGCAAACACCCCTGATACCATAGTCGTAAAGTTGAGAAAATAGTACATTGTGGTCCACACAGTCGAAAGCACGGCTCAGGTCACAAAAAAACACCTATAGGATACTCATTTTTATCTATATAGTTGATTAGATCACTATAAAACTGATAGAGTGCAGTACTTGTTGACTTTCCGGATCTGAAACCGTGTTGCCTATTTGACAAAATGTTGAGATCATTCAAATACTTGAGTAACCTTTCCAAGAAGCAATATTCAAAAACCTTGGAAAAACTGGGACTTAGGGTGATGGGTCTATAGTTTTCTATTGCTTCAGGACAGCTTTTTTTATAAACTGGAATAACTTTCCCAATTTCCAGAGCACTTGGGAACCTGCCATCAGTAAATGAAAGATTTACTAGGAAAGTCAATGGTTCAGAAATAGTACTGATAATTTTTTTTAATAAAAAAATTGGTACTTCGTCTGGCCCTGAAGAGCTTTTGTTTTTTAGTTTCGTTTTGAGTAAATCAATTACCTCGTTTGTTGAGAATGGCGATAAGAACATTGAGTCTTTAAAATCTTGTACGTTCCGGAGACTAGTATTATTAGAATGATCACTACTTTTATTCCGTAATTTCATTGGAGCTTCCTGGAAGAATGTATTGGAGAGATCACATATGATTGTTGGATCATTGATTTTCTCATTTTCGTAGTTTAGGTTAATATTACGATAATTCATATTTTTTTTACCAGTAATTCCAGAAATTATTTTCCATGTGGATTTACCTGGATTGTCAGAATTGTTTATTACATTTTGATAAAAAGATTTCTTTTTATTTCCTAAAAGACGGAAGTGTTGTTTCTTCGACTCTCTGTATAACTCAGACACTTCATGAAACTCATTTTTCAAAATGAAAAGGTCCTTCAAGTTTTCGCTTGATTTTTTTATTTCCTGATCAATCCATTTTTTTTCATTTGATTTAATCGGAACGTTCCGTAATAGAAAGTGGTCTTCAAATTGTTTCGTAAAAATATGATTGAAAAAGTTAAAAGCATCGTCAATATTTTTTAAACCATAGAGTCCATTCCAGGTTTCAGATTCTAGTGATCATTTAAAACGGTCCACCTCATCAGTTTTAAAGAATATTTTCTGCATATATTTAGTTTTTACAGTATCATTCTGCTTATATAATTCATAGAGAACATATCTATGATCGGATATGTTGTTGTCAATTATGATTAATGATTTGAAATATACAGGGTCATGCAACACTGGCGCGGTGTTTAGGATACAGATAGGAATCTATATTTCTATAATATTACCCTATTGCTCGGGATCGACAGAATACAAAAATTGTCCGTCACACAGGGTGTTAAATTTTTTCTGGGCGGATCCCAATTGTGTTTTTTTAAATGACAACCTATATTTTTTATCGCTTTTTCGGTTTCTACATGGAACATAAAAGATACTCCATGAATATCTTCACTTCGAGAATATTGACGGTTTTCGGGATTTCTAGCATGACAGGTTTTTTTTCCAATATTTGTCACTCAGAATATTTGAAATCATAAAGTTGTGCCAAGTCCAATTGAAATATTTTTTTTGGGTCAAATATTCGGTAACTCGACCTGTGATATACAGGGTATGAAAAACGGCTTGCCACATATTGTAAATAAAAATTTGCATAATCTTCCTTATTTTAAATGGAACACCCTGTATATTATCGATCCATAAGAAGCGCCACCAAAGGCTCTACAAATGTCATCGAGTATTCCCTATGGTTAAGTTCACTAGTTTTTCTTAAAACAACCTTTTTTTTTTCGAAAAATGGCAAGTATTCATATTTCTTCGCTATAATCTGAATGAACGACTTTTTCAAAGCGAAATCCAGTTGACGACTGATAGGAATATACGAAAGATATCTTGTTTCAATTATGTACATCACAAGGTGTCCAAACAAATATTTTTTAATGAAATAAATGTATGTATCACATTTTTCTAAATGGAAAATTATTTTTTTCATTGGATGCAGAATTTCACACATAAATCGTGCAATATCAAACCAAACACGATTGAATGAAAAAACATTTTGAATATTACTATTATTATTTTTTTCATGTTATGGTGTATATTCATGAATTAAAGACAGAGCTTAAGTTCTAGATATTCAAATTGTCAACTGGCAAACTACAAAAGGATAAGTTTAATGAAGGTTGATAATGAAACATTCATAAAATATGTTCAACATGTCTCCAATTCTCTTGAATGCAGAGCTGAAGTCTATGTTTGAACGACTGTTCTACCCTGCGCAAGATAGCTGGTGTAATGCTGCGAAAAGCATTCGTTTTTTTAAGTCGCATACTTACTCGACGAAAACCATATTTTTCATGTATCCCCAAGAAAAAATCAAGTTTTGTTAAATCTGGTGATCTAGCGGACCACCTTACAGGCCCATTCCGTCCTATCCATTCATTGGGAAATACTTCATTTAAATGATCTCTCACTCCTGCCGAATAGTGAGCAGGAGCGCCATCATGTTGTAACCACATTCTATTGCGAAGGTCGAAAGGAATATCTTCAAACAAACCTGGTAAATCTTTTCGTAAGAAATTGAGATACATTGTTCCATTCAGATGTCCCTCAAAAAAGTATGGACCAATTACATATTCTCCAATGATGCCTCCCCAGACATTTATCGACCACCTATGTTGATAATCCACCTGTCTCAATGTGTGGGGATTTTCCGTCGAATAATAATGATAATTATGTCGACTCACAAATCCATTTTTATGGAATGTCGTTTCATCCGACAATAAAATGTTATTGAAAAAATATTCGTTTCGACGAATTTTTCCCATAGCCCAATTGCAAAATCTCACTTTCTTCTCAAAATCGGCATACAGTAGTTCTTGATGTAATTGAACGTGGTATGGATGGAAGCGATGTTTCTTCGAAATTCGTTGCACTGATCTCTCACTTCTATCCACTATTTCACCAATTTGTCGTTGACTCGTACAAGGATCTTCTTCAACAGCAAGACGAACTTGCAATCCATTATCTTCATTAGTAGCTGGCTTGATGCGCTCATGTTTAGAATAACTTATATTTCCAGTTTCAACAAATCGTGTCAGAACCTCTCGGAAAGATCATCTGGAGGCTTTCTATCTGGATACCTTTGAGAATAAATGAATAAATGAACAATTCCTGTCTGATTCACCTGATATGAAAATCATATCAATCAAATCACTTTTTGAAAACAACATTCTGATGAAATTATATCGAAAGTTCAACTTCACGATTCACTAAAGATTTCAATACTTATTTGCAGGCAAATATTCTGATCTGTCAGTTGCCAGACTACTTAACTTCCAATGAATATTTTATTCCCTGAAAGGTTGTTTTAGACCGAAAGAAGTGCCATATTATTGTAAATATTCAAGAACGTACATTTTGTGGTGTAATTCAAACTTGTTTATCTAGCAACAGGTTATAAATGTGTTACAAACATAACATCATCCCGATCACAGCCGTCAAATATGGATTTCACAGTAAAAAAATCATTGATTTTATGGCGATGAAAAAGAAATAATTGTAATTTTTCGAGAAAAATTATTAAAAAAAAAACTGTAGGACACCTTATAATGTACATAATCGAAACAAGATATCTTTTGTATATTCTATCAGTCGTCAAATGGATTTTACTTTGAAAAAAGTCGTTCATTGAGATTATAGCGAAGAAATAAGAATACTTGCCATTTTTTGAAAATAATTGCTGTTTTAAGAAAAAGTAGTGAACCTATCCATAGGGAATACTTGATGACATTTGTAGAGCCTTTGTTGGATCGATAATATACAGGGTGTTTCATTCAGAATAAGGAAGATTCTGCAAATTTTTATTTACAATATGTGGCAAGCTGTTTTTCATACCCTATATATCACAGGTTGATTTCAGATATATCATTTACCAATTTAGAATATTTGACAAAAAAAAAATTGTGAGTGACAAATATTGGAAAAAAAACCTGTCATGCTAGAAATGTGTGAAGATGTACATGAAGTATCTTTTATTTTCTATGCGTAGAAACCGAAGAAGCGAAAAAAACACAATTGGGATCCGCCCAAAAAAATTGAACACCCTGTGTGACCGACAATTTTTTTATTCTGTTTATTTTGTCGAGTTCGAGCGAAAAGGTGATATTATAGAAATATAGATTTGTATCTGTTTCCTAAATAGTGATATGGAACACCGCGCCACTGTTGCAGGACCCTGTATATTCGACATTTTTAATCACAGGATATTAATAGTTAATCATAAAAAAACATGGTCCTTTTTACTAGGTATAAGAATAATTCACCTACCCTTAGGAAAATAACTGTCAATAACATCTATATATCTCTTAAAATCGAAGTAAAATATGTGAGATTCTCAATCAAGATGCACTGCTCACTTGTCAGACGTTGCTAAGACGTTGAGATTTTTATTATATAAATTTAAACAACTCAGAAAAATACTGTATTTAACAAATCTTAAACCAGTATACTATGAACTCGTTGAATCTCGTCAAAGATGCGGTATTTCCAGCTGTCTAAAAAAAATGTTAGAGAAAGACAAAATGGCGTCTCTGAGATGGCGGTCGAGATTTGGGTTTATGATCCGATTCGATTCAAAATTGATATGTGGGGATTTTCAGGGTCGAAGATCATGAATTTGTTGTCAAAATTCATAAAATCAAAATGGGTGCTCCGAAATGGCGGACGATCTTTGTGATGATGTTCCGATTCTATTGAAAATTAGTATATTGTAACGAAGCATTTTTTTAGAGCTCCGTTACTAAGCGCGGCCAAAGTATATTTAACCTAACTTTGGTACGTCCCTGCCTATTTGGGGTTTCTATTAGTTCTGGTCTGGCAAAATATTTCATTCCCTGTTAGAAATTAAGGTACATACCCAAAGCTACTGGAATTCACGTCAACATCATGCATAAAACATAACAGAGTTTTTCTCTAGATTTGATAAAAAGGGTGAAAAGCTCCGGTGATAGTTTTTGTAAAAGACGAGAAAGAAATAAAGATCGGGATGGGAAAAACCAAATCATTTTTTGTATCAGGAACGAAATTATCCTTCAGATTTTCGGTCCAGGGTCAGTTCGTCAGACAAAAAACCGCGCCTTTCTTACTGGGCTTTTTCGTCTAGTTTGGTCATACCTTTGAGATCTATAAAAAGGCACATGAAACTCTCATCGGGGCTTGTTCCAGTTCTCCCGTAAGACTTGATCTTTGTTACTTGAATTCAGTGGTGATACGAAGTCCGGTAATCAGTAAAAGTGCATAGTGTGAAAAGCAGAGTTGAGTTCCAGTAGAGGTGAGGTATCCGTAAGTGGAAATAGTAAATAAGTTGTATTGGAGTTGGGTTTCTCCGTGTGCTGAAGCACTTGAGGTTTATTGTTACTATTTTGAATATTGTTCGATTTGATTCAATTACGTTTCCGGGCGTTTACATATCATTATATATATTATTATTATTTCATTTAATTAATTATCTGTCGTGGCATTTACAGTTTATTTCTGCCAAAGTATTCTTAGTTTGGAGTTAATTCGTTGCCTGAGAAGTTAAATATATTTTCTGCATTATTATAATTTCTTTTATTCGAGCATTTGCTGAAACGTTTAAGTTGGTCAGAAGACTACAGAGTGAAATTTGATTTATTTTTATTTTTGGGTGGTTCAATCGAACTTTTTGGTGAAATCGATTGAGTGTTTAAGTTAGGGTAGTATTGACATTTTAGTCAATTGTTGGTTATTTTTACGGGTAAAAATATATGATTTATTTGCCAAATTGAACTGTATAAAGTAGACCATTTTATTTTGCGTCCCGCGGAAAACAATTTTCACATAAGCTCTGGCAAGTGTTTTCTTTTCTTGTCAAGGAAATCTTACATAGATAGTTCTTTAGTTGCCCGTTATTAAAATTATTGAGTTATGTTTTCAGTTATTTGAGTTCAGGAAAACGCCGAATGCAAACAACTGACGCGAATATTTACCTCACTTAAATCAGTGAATTTAAATTTTCTATTGTCTTAAGTTCGGGAAAAACACCGAATTTAAGCAATTGACGTATAAACCAATTACATAACAATAATTATTGTTCCCCGTTGTCCCGATTCAGGCACTAACCAAATCGGAACATCGGACGCGATAAATACGTTGAAAAGTTTATTTGTCCCTGAAAATACCTGCCGAGCAAAAAAAAATTCACGAATTTCACGATTTATAGCTATATTCAGGAGGAAAAATTCATAATAGCGACTTGAGAAGGTGATTTGGGTAAAATAAACTATTTCGATTACATCAGGGGGAAAAAAGGGATTTTATAACACGAAAATACTGTGAAGCGTTGTCGTCTGTATCCACGCCCATTTGTTAATATTGTCTAAGCTCAGGAAATCGCCGAGCATAAACAATAGGAAACAAAATAGAATTCTTGTTAACGAGAACAGTCGTAGAAGAAAAGGGCTATTTTAAGGAACAGAAACAAAATATCACAGCCGGGATTATTACCAACGTGAAGCTTAGGTAATATACAAGTGACACGTAGTATTCAAATTTTGTAAGGGTTAACAAGGGAAATCGGATGTTATGAGATGTTTGCTCGTAAACTTTAAAAGTCTCTTTCTGAGTCAGACAGACAACCGTGTTCAGGAAGAAACAGTTTTTCTTCGTTCTCAAGAGTAGATCATTTTATACCCTAAATTGCCGGAAAATTACTGTTCATTTGGCCAGTTATATTTACTGGGAAGGTAAATATCATTCCCATACTATTGGATAGATAGGATTATATATGTATCGGTATAAGTATTACCCCATTTAAATGTGCCAGACCGTTTTCTTTTAAACAAAATATTTGTATCACAAAAATTGTTGTGCCCAAAATTTATTGAATATACCAGTTAATTTAATACCTATTACACCCTGTGTTTCCATTGAAACAAAAACCCTTTCTATTTCCTATAAAGTATTGAAGTTACGCAACAGACGTATTTAGTCAAGTTGTAGAAATATAAATTTGTAAAGAAAAAAAAACCAAACAAAGACATCTATGTCTGTCTGTCTCTTTGGGAGACATAAAGCAATCGGCGTTCAGTATCCAAAATTGTACTTAAAGCATACAGTATTTTGTAAAGATTCAAAAGTGTCAAAATACCAGACCCTGGACGTTCCGTATCTCCATCTGTAGCTACCCTAGGCCGTGGAGAAAACCACTATAAAATCTGGCGCCGAGGATTTGAAATAGAAAAGGAAAGTTTTCCTGCCTAAAATTCTGGCGTCATAAGTAACGTGATTTTCTAGGAGTTTAAGGGTTATTAGAACAAACCCTAGCAAAACACGTCACAAATTTGGCGCCTGAGCAGGGACCATTGGTAATAGGAGTATTATATAATCATCAAAATTACGGGTTATTTGGCATAGAAATAATTGTCAATCATTTTCACTCTGTTTCGAGTTTATTTGGAATTTTTGCGGATATATGAAAATCGGTAAAGATTGAAAATTGATTTAATTTCCGTGGTGTGTAAATTGAAATTTATTAGTTGTATTTGAATAGAAATAATTTTCATTGTATTTCTTGCGAGTTTCCATATTCAACAGATAATGCTAACACGATATATAATTGAAAAGTGATTTGATTTCTGATTTTATTTCAATTGAAAAACAGCGACTTTATTTTTGAGTGGAAATAATTTCCTTTGTATTCCGTTTGCGAATCCAAGTGCACAGTACAATTTATTTACTCCGTACCGGGGATAAAAACCAAACGTTTTTTATCAATTATATATTCTCGTGCCCGAAATTGCGCGGAGAGAGATTGTACAAATCAGTTTTTGCTGGTGTATTGGCCCGTGATAAAATTGTACACCTGTTTGAATGATAACAATTATCTTGCAATTCTGAGATAAGTATTGGTATTTTTCCGTGAATGAAATTAGATTGAATTTCGAATTTATTTGCGATATCAAGTGGAAAAGTGGAATATCCACAAAAGGTTTTTTTTTGGTATTCGAGATATCGAACATGATCCTGAGCGTATCGGCAACGGTTTTTTTTGTGTAATTCTGCTCTTCAGTATAGAAAACAATAAATTGTTTTTATTAATATTGATTGTTGTTAGGAATATTTTTTTTGTTGGGTGTTATCTGGATATGGTAACGACCCTTCGATAGGAAATAGATTTTGTTTTTATTGAATACTGAGTTGCGTGGGAAAATATTTTTGTTGGGTGTTATCTGGATATGATAACGATCTTTCAAAACCGAAGAAATTGTTTTTGAAAAATATTTTATTGATTTGAAAATTTTTTTTTGGAATTATTTTTCATTGATAGACTAAGGTGGTCTATATATAGAAAATTTTTTGGTTTAAAATTATTTTGAGCCCTCTAGTTTTACCCCATAATATTCGCTCCTTTATCAAATTATATCGGGGTGTGTAGAAGTTTCGTTGTGTCTTTCAAATTATTTGAACCATTAAACCATAATTAATTACATTGAATTCAAAATGCCTGATAATGGTGATTCTTCGGATCGAGGAGTTGCAGGGGGCGCTGGATTTGAAGAAGGTTTAACTGGACTTCGAGATAATCCTGCAGGGGCGAATTTCTGGAAAGGAGTTAGGCTCTGATGATTTCTTGGCTCCGCCGGAAGTGAAACTGGATGGATATATCGGCTTAAGAAACCAGAGTTGATGGAACTGGCCTCCAGTTTACAAATTAATCCGGAAGGTACCGTTATCGAATTGAGACGAAGACTCATTTGGCACCTGGTAGAGTTGCCTAAAGCTCGGAGGAACCAGTACCAGCCCTAACGAAGGAACTGGGACGTATTTCCAGTCTATGAACCGACAAAATACCGGGCTGTGCCGAGGAGGGATTTCAGCTATTTACCATCACATCAAACAAACATTCCGAACCCATGGAGGAGTTCGGGAATGATACCACCTAACCGAAGAAAGCCTACCAACTTTTCAAGGGATGGGGTTGGAGGAATGACCAGCACAAGTTCGTGAACACACATACGACAACGATGTCCCGGTACGCAGTACCATGACACCCTGTGTGGCACCTGGTTTGCCGGTCCCCAGTCCAATTCCAACGAGTGTTTCCGCACCACTGGGAATACACATACCAACCCCTGTACCTTCCGTACCTCAGGAGTCGCTGTGGCCACCCTGGATATCCCATAGCGTTGCAAACACATCGATGGAATGTTAAGTTCAATGGCCAAGAAGAGGCGGCAGCGTTCTTAGAACGGTTAGAAGAAATTTCTGAAACAGAAAATATCCCGAAACATCGATTGTTGACGGCTCTCCCAGAATTATTCTATGGAAAGGCACTGTTGTGGTACCGTAGCAACAAATGTTTCTGGAATAATTGGGAAACCTTCAAGGAAACGTTTCGGATGGCGTTCTATCCTGTACATTATCAGGAGGATTTGGAATTGGAAATTAGCCTAGAATACAAAGAAGTTCTGAGTCTGCTATTGATTATATCATTGACCTACAGACTCTAATACGTCGATATGGAGGTTAACTGCGGAGCAAGAAACCCTTGGCTTTATAGAAATTTATTGCGGAATTTCGCAATATATACGAAGGAGCGACTTCTGTGACACACCTTCTTTGATGTCCAAGATTATGGAGTGTGAAAATTTACGAGAGGAGATAAGACAGAGTGAACGCCCTCAACCCGCTTCGAGACATTCCGTCTCGTTCAACAGGGAACGCTCTCAAACCTCTACGAGGCATTCAGTCTCTTCTAATCGTAACATGACATCAACAATAAACACACAAAATGTTTCGTCATTCCCTAGAGGTCCGTCGGACATCCTCCATTTGAACATGGGGAACAATCTCGTGGAGTACCACAAAACAGAACATCCATCTCGGGATGTTGGAAGTGTGGCGCATTGGGACATTGGCAGAATGAATGTCGTAACCAGCAGCGACTGTTCTGCTCTCGATGCGGAAGAAACGGAATGATGTCCGACATTGCCCTTGCGAGAATTCGTTAAAGTCGCCCAGAATCAGGTACTGCACGAGTCCAGACACTAAATATCCAGGAAAAGGCTGTGATACCAAAATCTACGGATAACCGGCCATTTGTCATTATTACTATTGGAGAATCGCCTTTTATGCGTTGCTGAACACCGGCGCTACCAGATCCTTCGCTAGTGAGGCAGTAGGAAATTGCTGCATTCATCTTGGTTTGAAACCAAGTAGGCAGACCGGGATGCAGCCCCGTCAAGCGGATGGGACGTTCTGCACCATCACTCAAGCGTTTTCGCCCCAGATGACTATAGGACAGGAAAGTTTAGTACATGAGTTGCTGATACTTCCGCACCTGACCGTGGATATTATCTTGGGGATGGATATTTTGAGTAACAAGTTCCGAATTGACTTAGCCAGTAATACAGTATTTCTCAATGGGAGAGATGTATCATGCAAGGAAACCCAGCCCCTTATGTATTTGCACGTTCCTGAAGAAATAGTGGAACCTATACCATCTGAATCCTTCACCAGAAATGGGCAAAGGGATACCACATACTTGAAAATTGCTAAGCCCGCCGCCCATAGAGGAAACCGATGCCGGGAGCCCAGAAGGAGAACCAGGCCCGGAAACAGATGTCAATACCACTCAATTAGTAATCTCGTTCTTCTCAAAAGGAAATTGTGTGTCAAACAGACCACGTGTATGTCTTCATATAAGCCTGTGTAATCCGAATGTACCGCCCGGGAACTTCCTTAAAAAATGAAACAAAGGATTCCTCCACATATGAAAATGAGGGTACTAATGAATTTCTTGTCACTAAATTATCCTTTTTTCCCAGGAAAGCCGGGTTCAGCCCGGGATATGCCACGTCATATCCCTCTAAATTCCGTTAGCCTATGCACAGCCAAAGTCGAGACCAGGATGGAAGACCGTACCGACTTGAGACACAAATTGGCGACTCAAGTCAAAAAATCGACGAAGATGGTCAATCATAGTACCCAGACATTCGAAGATCCATTCGAGAAGAATGGTTATTTCCACTGGAAGGAAGTCGACAGCCAGAAGGTTGGGGTACCGATGGATTGCATCAACGAAATGACTCTCGACATGCTGCGGCCAGCTGCCGCCAAACATCTCCCAGTCTCTCTAATGCCCGATAGTATAAGACGAGTGAGGAACATCATACCCAGACCACCCCAGACGACACCCCCGGCAGTCAAGGATGACTGTCCACGCTATCTCTTAGTAGACAAGGACCTCTGCTGGCGATGCGGACACCCTGGTCACCAGCGACAATCCTGTCGCAAACCTTGGAACATATTCTGCTCCCGCTGTGGACGATGTGGAGTTCGTTCAGCGGACTGTTCCTGTGGTCAATGCCCTGGCTCACGGAACAATAAGTCTCCTCGCCGTCGAGGCCCCAAAAGGATGCTCCTACCACCCCTACTGGACCTAGTCGTTACCGGCAAGGTTGCCCGTAACTGCAGTGGTTACTAGACTAGTAATTTATCCAGGTCAACCAGTGAAAAGTGTTTCACCAATGGAACTGTAGTGGTGTAAGACATTTATTTAGAATTAGTGATGGACTAAACACTGATTCTGCAGTGTTCCTCAAGAAGGAAAAAAAATGTATAACTAGGTTTAATTTTTTTTTCTCCGCAAGTAGGGGGGGAATGTAACGAAGCATTTTTTTAGAGCTCCGTTACTAAGCGCGGCTAAAGTATATTTAACCTAACTTTGGTACGTCCCTGCCTATTTGGGGTTTCTAATGAGTTCTGGTCTGGCAAAATATTTCATTCCCTGTTAGAAATTAAGGTACATACCCAAAGCTACTGGAATTCACGTCAACATCATGCATAAAACATAACAGAGTTTTTCTCTAGATTTGATAAAAAGGGTGAAAAGCTCCGGTGATAGTTTTTGTAAAAGACGAGAAAGAAATAAAGATCGGGATGGGAAAAACCAAATCATTTTTTGTATCAGGAACGAAATTATCCTTCAGATTTTCGGTCCAGGGTCAGTTCGTCAGACAAAAAACCGCGCCTTTCTTACTGGGCTTTTCGTCTAGTTTGGTCATACCTTTGAGATCTATAAAAAGGCACATGAAACTCTCATCGGGGCTTGTTCCAGTTCTCCCGTAAGACTTGATCTTTGTTACTTGAATTCAGTGGTGATACGAAGTCCGGTAATCAGTAAAAGTGCATATGTGAAAAGCAGAGTTGAGTTCCAGTAAAAGGTGGTATCCGTAAGTGGAAATAGTAAATAAGTTGTATTGGGTTGGTTTCTCCGTGTGCTGAAGCACTTGAGGTTTATTGTTACTATTTTGAATATTGTTCGATTTGATTCAATTACGTTTCCGGGCGTTTACATATCATTTATATATTATTATTATTTCATTTAATTAATTATCTGTCGTGGCATTTACAGTTTATTTCTGCCAAAGTATTCTTAGTTTGAGTTAATTCGTTGCCTGGAAGTTAAATATATTTTCTGCATTATTATAATTTCTTTTATTCGAGCATTTGCTGAAACGTTTAAGTTGGTCAAGAAGACTACAGAGTGAAATTTGTTTATTTTATTTTGGGTGGTTCAATCGAACTTTTGGTGAAATCGATTGAGTGTTTAAGTTAGGGTAGTATTGACATTTAGTCAATTGTTGGTTATTTTACGGGTAAAATATATGATTTATTGCCAAATTGAACTGTATAAAGTAGACCATTTTATTTTGCGTCCCGCGGAAACAATTTTCACATAAGCTCTGGCAAGTGTTTTCTTTTTTTCTTGTCGGGAAATCTTACATAGATAGTTCTTTTAGTTGCCCGTTATTAAAATTATTGAGTTATGTTTCCAGTTATTTGAGTTCAGGAAAACGCCGAATGCAAAACAACTGACGCGAATATTTACCTCCACTTAAATCAGTGAATTTAAATTTTCTATTGTCTTAAGTTCGGGAAAAACACCGAATTTAAGCAATTGATCATATAAACCAATTACATAACAATATTGTTCCCCGTTGTCCCGATTCAGGCACTAACCAAATCGGAACATCGGACGCGATAAATACGTTGAAAAGTTTATTTGTCCCTGAAAATACCTGCCGAGCAAAACAAAATTCACGAATTTCACGATTTATAGCTATATTCGGAGGAAAAATTCATAATAGCGACTTGAGAGGTGATTTGGGTAAATAAACTATTTTGATTACATCAGGGGAAAAAGGGATTTTTATAACACGAAAATACTGTGAAGCGTTGTCGTCTGTATCCGCCCATTTGTTAATATTGTCTAAGCTCAGGAAATCGCCGAGCATAAACAATAGGAAACAAAATAGAATTCTTGTTAACGAGAACAGTCGTAGAAGAAAAGGGCTATTTTAAGGAACAGAAACAAAATATCACAGCCGGGATTATTACCAACGTGAAGCTTAGGTAATATACAAGTGACACGTAGTATTCAAATTTTGTAAGGGGTTAACAAGGAAATCGGGATGTTATGAGACCGCTCATAAACTTGAAAAATCACTTTGAGTCAGACAGACAACCGTGTTCAGGAAGAAACAGTTTTCTTCGTTCTCAAGAGTAGATCATTTTATACCCTAAATTGCCGGAAAATTACTTTCATTTGGCCAGTTATATTTACTGGGAAGGTAAATATCATTCCATACTATTGGATAGATAGGATTATATATGTATCGGTATAAGTATTACCCCATTTAAATGTCCAGACCGTTTTCTTTTAAACAAAATATTTGTATCACAAAAATTGTTGTGCCCAAAATTTATTGAATATACCAGTTAATTTAATACCTATTACACCCTGTGTTTCCATTGAAACAAAAACCCTTTCTATTTCCTATAAAGTATTGAAGTTACGCAACAGACGTATTTAGTCAAGTTGTAGAAATATAAATTTGTAAAGAAAAAAAAACCAAACAAAGACATCTATGTCTGTCTGTCTCTTTGGGAGACATAAAAGCAATCGGCGTTCAGTATCCAAAAATTGTACTTAAAGCATACAGTATTTTGTAAAGATTCAAAAAGTGTCAAAATACCAGACCCCTGGACGTTCCGTATCTCCATCTGTAGCTACCCTAGGCCGTGGAGAAAACCACTATAAAATCTGGCGCCCGAGATTTGAAATAGAGAAAGGAAAGTTTTCCTGCCTAAAATTCTGGCGTCATAAGTAACGTGATTTTCTAGGAGTTTAAGGGTTATTAGAACAAACCCTAGCAAAACACGTCACAATATGGGGGTTTTCGGAGGCGGAGATTATGAATATTTCGTCAAAATTCGTAAATTCGAAATGTCGGCTCCGAGATGGCAGATGAGTTTTGTAATTATGATCTAATTCTATTCACAATTGGTATGTGGGGGTTTTTGGGTTCGGATTTTATGAATTGATTGTCAAAATTCATAAATTCAAGATGGCGGCTCCAAGATGGTGGATTAATTTTGTTATTATGGAATCGGAGATTATGAATTCAGTCAAAGATTTTTGATTTTTTGACGAAGTTCATAAATTGGAAACAGCAGCTCCAAGACGGAGAACGAGTTGATCCTCAGATTGCCTTCTCATTGAAGAACTAGATAGCTCAAAACTCACAGAAAAAATGCCTGCTTTAACAAAAATTCATAGATTGAGACGTACTTACTAAAACGTACGAAAAAAATTATAAAAAACCTTTTTAAAGACAAGCTTTTATTCAAATGAAAAGTAAAAAATAATTGCTTTGGATGTCTGACGTTTGTTATTTTGTAAGTACCAGTTTCAAAACTTTGTCGCTTTTGTATTCGAACTGATAACTTTGCGCTACAAAGTCCTGAATCTGTAACTTCTGAAATTACTTACGTCATATATCCAAAGCAATTATTTTTAACTTTTTAGGGCATTTAAATAGGAGCTTGTCTTTGAAAAGGTTTTTATTAATTATTTCATTCATATCATCCACATCAAAAGGATGAGTGTAATGAACAGTATCTTCCAGCCATTCTGCATGACAACATATCAAATCTTCGACCATTGATTTGTTTCAAAATATGAACAGGGTGTTCATGAAATCAGATGTGGAATCATCTGCGACTGAAAGATAAACTTTAGTCACTATCTTCCATCATTCAAGATAACATCTTGTGGGGTATTCATGTTGGAAGGGAAAACATTCTCAATTGAATATTGAATAGAAATATTTTTCTGTAAATTGAAAAATCCACGATAAAAATAAAGATATTTTTTGTGAATGTCTAACAGAAAACAACTACGTCCCCGGCTAAAGCCACGCTGGACATTTGAACAACATCTGATATTCTGAAAGGACCCTAACTCAAAAGACAAAATCCAAAATTGAAAATTTGCATTTTCATTCAGATAGTTATTTGATTTTCTATTCCAGTCTCAATAAAGAACTCATATAGATGAATAAGGCAAAGAATAATGTTTAAAAAAAAGAGTACTCACCAGAAATCATTTGTAACATTGACGCAAGAGGGTCATCGCAAACACTAGGTCTTCAATACATTTTTCTCGACGAAAATCTATTTCACGCTTCCACGATCATCAGGAAGACCGGAAGAAATGGGAAACACATTTTCTAGAAGCAATATCACTTTGCAAAGATGGAAAAAAGTCAGAAACATTTCTTTTGGAGAGACTTTGAAATCAATTAATTTCGAAGTGAAATTAAGACTGGAATAGAAAATCAAATAACTATCCGAATAAAAATGCAAATTTTCAATTTT